>JAXQQM020087263.1:0-30141 GCA_034641835.2 Pinus albicaulis
TCACTATGCAGAAGCTACAAAGGGGCATGAGATGGAGACTCAAATCCATATTGCAAATGAGAATCTTGAAAATGTGCATGAGATGGAGACTCAAATCCATATTGCAAATGAGAATCTTGAAAATGTGCATGAGATGGAGACTTAACTCCATATTGCAAATGAGAACCTTGAAAGGATGCATGAGATGGAGACTCAGCTCCATGATGCCATGGAAGCCTTCGCCATGCATGAGCTTGAAAAAGAGATATGCAATTGAACTTTATCTTCGATTTCCTCTCAAAATGAATGTGTAGGTTCTTTTGAAATACATACTAGAGGAATAGGGTCCAAATTATTGATGAAAATGGGCTAGTAAAGGACCGGGAAAAAATGCACAAGGCATAGTTGAGCCAATTGTTGTTGAGGAAAGGCCTAAATATTTGGGTCTTGGTTATGGAAAACATGATGGAGAAAGCTCTAAAGACATGAAGCATATGAAGGTGTTCCAAGAAGGACTTTCATTTCATATTCATGACCTCAAGCTTGTGAAGATTGTTTTCATGAGGAGTGCACAATTTTTACACACACTTTGCAAGAAGGTGCTCATAAGCATGTAACTAATGAGAATGGCGAACAAGAAAATGTTGAAAGCTCAAAAGTATTTGAATGCATTGTTGGTATTTTGAAGAGAGCCACTACCTCATCAAATTCACCTCCTCAAGAAGGCGACAAAGGTAAATGTTAAAGGTATAGATCTTCTTTTAATCAATTTGCTTTTGATTATGATAAACATGGCAACTTATCACATAAGATCTGGAGAAAAATTTCATGTTCATTTTGTGTTTTGGATAACCATAATTTTTGAAGGTGTTGGAAGAAGATAATTGCATCACATGAAACTTTCAAAATAAAGGAGGTGGAAAGACAATGCAAACCATGCTGAAAAGAAGAGGCAATTGTCTTGCACTCATTGCCATATGCAAGGTCATCTTGTAGACAAGTGTTGGACTTTGTATCCAACAAGTCATACATGACATTTGAAGAAGGTGGAGAAAGAGAATGGAAAGAATGGAAAATAAGATTCCATAATTGATGTGGGTCAAGATGATTCACATGATGATGATGTGCAACTGAAATAAGTGCCATTGAAATGGTTTGGTAAGAGATGGTTATATTTCTTATCCAATTAAATATTTTCATGTCTTTTGATATTGATGCATTTCTTTGCCAATGGAATGCATGTTGCATGTTTACGCCAAGAAGGTGATTGAAAGTGGAGTATGTTGACTCACTTTGTTTCAACAAAATTTGTTCATTTCAGCTTTAAGTACATGTACATATGAATGGCATTCTTGTACTTGTGATTG
This sequence comes from Pinus albicaulis, assembly GCA_034641835.2. Taxonomy (NCBI): domain Eukaryota; kingdom Viridiplantae; phylum Streptophyta; class Pinopsida; order Pinales; family Pinaceae; genus Pinus; species Pinus albicaulis. The sequence goes on from JAXQQM020087263.1 coordinate 1,347, forward strand.
TACTTGTGAGAGAGTTTAAGAATTGTAAACATGCATGAGAGTTTGTGTGTATGAACAATGGAATTTTTATGGTTTCATTGTTCCTAAACATGCATGAGTAATTGACTTGTGTTGGTCGATTGCTTTGTTTAACATGTATGTTGTCAACTTGAGAGTGTTGATCATTTGCACATGCACGAGTGTTAGCCTGTGTTGGTCGATTGTGTGTTGGATGCATGCCATATCGACTTGGAAGAGTTGATTTTGTCTCCAAATATGGAAAGGAGATGTTGACGAAGTGTTTCATGATGTGAATTTTTTTTTTTTTTGGGAAAAGAATCATCAAGTTATTACACATGCTTATGCTTAAATTGAGAATCAGTATTTTGAAGAGGCATGTTTTTGTCGACTTGTGTTTGGTCGATGAATGTTGGCACCAAGATGTGAGAGTACATGGTGATGTTCACATGATGTGAAATTAGTTGCTTTGAAGGAGCAAGAGGACATGTCGTCAAGTTATGTTTCTTGCATGATGTTAGCCACCTGTAATATTTTGTTATACCAAAAGTTAGAGTCAGCCTTTGCAGCCTTCCTCCAGTGATAAAACATGCTCTTTCAAAGTGATTTTAAAGTGTCAAGGTCAAATTTTGTCATTACAATGAGTCTTCAAGCAAAATTTGGTCACTAGGCATTAGGTCTAGGGTTTGCTTTCACTTCTTCCAAAGTTGTCCAAATGTCAGTCCATGTCACCATTCAGCTGAGTGTACCATCATTCAGAGGGTTTTCATCATCATGTCAAGTTCCATTGAGTCATTTTACATCTTGTTCATGCTTCAGTTGTGCCTTGGTAAGGTCCATTTCCCTCTCCTAGGGTTTTGGAGGTAATTTCTCTTGGACGGTCAAATCATTGGAAAAACTTGTATCCTGATGTTCAAACACCTTCCCCTATCCTTAATATACCTTATTAAACACTTCCCATCACTGAGATCCCTCAAATTCCTCATTTTCCCACAAACCCTAGTTTCTTGCCAAAACTTGGCAATTTTCTAGGCTAGGCCTGTGTTTCGCCCTTTTGGACCCCTTCCCCTCACTCAATCTCTGTGATTCCACTTTCCCCTGCTTCCTAACATCCCTCTCTACTTCCCAAAATTTCCCCAAGAATTTATAAGCCCCTTATCCCCTTCATTTCGCTTCATTTCGACAAAATTCCTTGTTCCACGCATCGGGATAAGTTTCACTCAAAAGATGTTTCAGAGCAATAAAAGATGAATTTGAGAAAACTGAGAGAGGTTTTTGTCCATAGCATGCCAAGGAAGAAAAACATCCTTCACTTTTTACACAGGTATCATGGTTTTGGAGAAAAGTCAAAAATACCGTTGCCTTAGGAGAATTGAATGCACCTCTGAAGTGACCTTGGGAAAATAAAGTTTTCTCCTAGCATGTTTGGCCAAATGACTTGCTTGATGAGTCAAATGATAACTAGACAGAAAGACCTTTCCAATGAGCTATCTTGAGCTCAATTTATAGTTGAGGAAGACCTTCAAAAGTTGACTGCAACAGCACTCTGCCTTGAGGCAGCCTCATTCTGCTCATTTTGACTAGTGTTGGGAGATTTGGTTTTTGACAGGGTAAATGGAATCCAAATTGCATAATTCCACTTTTTTTGGAAATTATACTCCAATAGCTTTCCAACGAGCTATCACACCCCCAATTTGGACACCGGGAAGGCCTCCAAAAGCTTCCTGAAAAATGCACTATGGGGCAAGAGCGACCCACTTGAGGGGAGCGACCCACTTGGGCATTTTTCACAGTGTAAAAATGAATGGGAGCGACCCACCTGGGCAGAGCGACCCACTTGCCAGCAGAGTTCAGAAAATTGTGTTTTTGCGCCCAGTTTCGATTCGAATCAACTCCAGTTACTTGCAAACAATTTTTTATCATTGCTCAGTAGTTTTTCATGTGTTGATGGTATCTTGAAGTCTTCAAACATTTGAATGGAGGAGTAAAACCCTACATACATGGCTGACTTGTTCCTCATGGTTTTGAAATATGTATGGATGGTTTTATGAGTGTTTTCTCCACCTTATATCATTGGTATATCCACCTTGGCACGTATGTTCAAAGCCCACTGTCTTCACACCTATTATACCACTGTGGTCTTCATTACCATTTTACCACTGTCATGACCTTTGTTGCATGATGTTCATTGACATATTATATCCCATTGCCCATTGATAACACGTTTTCATAACTCTGTTTTCAGCTGTTTACATTGACATTTGTAACTGTTGTTTTCATTTGCCCATTGACAAACACGAGTCATATGATGCATTGCTCTCTTTGGCATCATTACCCAACATTCTAAGGGATGCTTGCTACCATTTGTAAGTTTCCCTTGCACTTAAAGCAGTTGTGTTTCTATTTCCAATCCACCTAAAGCTTATAAATTGGGTATCATTTTTTGTTTCATAATGGTGCTTTGTAGGTGGGGGATATTTATTGGGTGTTGAACACGCATCATAACTCTGTTTTCAGCACGCATCATGTCGGTATGCATAGTGCCAATATCTTGTTCCGGGCCATGTTTGTCGAGGAGGCAGTCGATTTTGTGAGCGAGGAGTCGGACGATGACTCAATCGTTGAGGTTGATGTAGATGGAACATAGTAGTGCACATTCGATGGTAACATATTAAACCCACGAGCTTTTCGATCCCTTTTAATGACAGTACTATCTCCACATGGCGTGGAAGGGGTCTCGTTGACTTCATCAGCAACGCGAGTACTATCTCCACATGGCGTGGAAGGGGTCTCGCCTTCTTCATCAGCGTAGGTACATTCACAGGATCATGATAGAGACAAAGACATGCTTCGTCACATGAAAGGCCATTATTGGGCTCGCATGCATGTCTGCAAAGTGAGAATGAAGATCATGAAGAGGAGGTTGCGTAAAGCACTAAGACGGCGGAAAAGGCCTAATCCACTTCGGATTTTGGCCGAGGCTTCATTGACTGGGCAGGACACATGATGGAGGACCTCCGCTCCGAATTTGGGCAAATTCGGAGAAAATTTTGTCATTTTCAAATTTTTGGTCTAAAAAACAGGTTTTGTAGCTACGTGGGTCGCGCGCTCATGCGCTCGATTTTTTTTGAGACACTTGCTGGAGGATATTTTTACATTTTTGGATTTTTCATGGTTAATTATGCATCCTCTGAAGTCAACTTAGCATTTCAACAAAATCTGGATGGTCAAACAGCTCAAAAACACCATGAAAACCACCTTGTTGCCACCTTTTGCACCAGCAGGAAGTACCTCTGGGAGAATGAGGTTTTGGAGGGTCAAATCAACTCCAAATTCAGAAATTCCACTTGGGTTGGAAAGTAGACATCCAGGGCTTTCCAACGAGCTATCATGAGCTCAATTTGGATGCTGGGAAGTACCTCAAATTCAGCCTGGAACATGAGCGACCCACACGGCTCAGGAGCGACCCACTTGAAATTTTTCCTGAATTTTCAGCTGCCAGCTCAGTTTTTCGCCTAGTATGGACCAGTTTTGCTTGTGGATAGAATTTTTGGGTTTTTATGATGTAAATTCATGTTTGACATGTAACTTTGGCTTATTTTTATCTCTTATAGAAGATTCACTCTCAAAAGGGTAAAAAATCATGTAATGGATCAGTTTCCACTCTTTTAGAGGCAAGTTGTTAGCTGCCTAGATTGTAGTTCCATGATTATAATTGGTTGAAACTGATCCCTGAAGAGGGAATTCGACCCCTAGAGGTGGGGAAAGGTGTTAGAGTGATCTATATATTGTAATTTCTCAATCATTTTCAGGGGTTGGAGAGGTTGGACTCTTGGGACACTTTTGATACTATTGTACATACTTTTCATATTTTGGCTAAGGAAAGATCAGGGGTTTTGCGGCACTTGTTGGGATCCTTGTGGTGTTCTGTTCTTGATGATGTTTCTCCTTTGTTTACTGTAAGTTTATTCATGTTTAATGTATGCCATCCTTTCATTATGCTTCTGAACTAAATTGAATGAGTGATTAAGGTTGAATCCATTGTTTACAGTGCTTAGCCTTTGAATTCAGTTAGTTCTATATGTTTTCAGCTGTTTGGAGAGGATCCAAGTTCTTCTTTACCCTCTTCAGCTCCTCGTCGGTCTAATCTATCCATAAATCCAATTTAAAGCATCAAGATCATCACCTACCTCGCCCCAGCTTGAACTCTGCAAAGGTCTGACCTTATCCCCGGACCCAAAATTTGTTTTCCCATTACTCCAGCGAAAACCCAAAAAACCAAAAATCAAACATACTTATCTCTTTACTAGCCTAAAATCAGTTCTTATTGTAAGTCATCTCGCATTCTATTGCTTATTTTCTCGAGATTGACGGAGAGAGACCTCTCCTGTCCTCGTAGGGCTAGCTACGAGGCTGAGCGTGGTTTGATGTAGCCTTGAGTTTTACTTCATTTCAGCCTGAGGTAGATTTGAGTGCTAACATAGTGGCGACCATACTGGGGAAGATCTCAATGGCTTGCTTGTTATAGACGGAGTCTGAAGTCACGCCAGGTAGCCTTCGAAACGATGTTGCTATGCACCAGCGAAGTAGATAAACGCTGCTTCAGTCGATCTCCGGTATAACTTGTAATCGTAGTATTTAACTTGTAAATTGCCCCAGTACATGTATCAAGTTCAGATCTGATCGTTGATGGTGAACAACGGTCAGACATCGCAAGGCTGAAATCATTCACCGACGACTTCATTCACTGAATAATCCAGAAATCGATGCTTCATGGTGACTTCACTGCAGGGAGATCAGTAGCTGTGAGATTTTCAAGATGGACCGAATCACAAGAAGATACGCTCCCATGAGCCGAGATCACATTCCAGGTTTTCCGAATAAGATGCCCAAGGTAGATTTGTCAAGGAATCTTCCTACGTTTAACGATGATAGTAAGAAAGATGATGCTTTACATTTGGTTAGATTTCACATGCATATTCGCAAGTTAAAAGTGGATTTTCCTGAAGATTGCTTGATGAAGATATTCCTGGCCACCCTGGAAGGTGAAGCCCAATCTTGGTATGAAAATTTGCCGCTGGCCTGTATTTATTGTTTAAAAGATTTTCATGCCCTGTTCATTGAAAGATATCAAGTATCTTATCCATCATTAAATTTAGTTCATGACTGTTGCAAACATGCTTCTACTTTTATTGAAAGCCTTGAGAAATATTATGAAGATGATAATTTCATGGATGATGAGATCATGGAAGCCCTATATGAAAATCCATTTCAGCAGCTTAAAGACGATCATGAAAATTTGCAGCAGGATCAAGATCTTAGTGTGGTGGAAAATGAAGCCATTTTGAATGTTGACAGTGAACAGGAATTATATGAAATGGATCAGCAGTATGAAGAGAATCAGTATACTCCTTCATTTGAAATCAATGAAGACAATCACTGTTTGAGCAAAAGAAAACAAAAGGTATTATCTCCTCTATCTGAAGATGAGATAGATCAGCTATTGAAAGGTTATGTTCCAGCTCAAGTTAACTCAGATCTGCAGTGTGCACATGGTCCAGAAGGTGATGGTGAAACTTCTTCCTTTTCTGAAAAGGATGTCAGTCTTGTAAGCAGCCTTATAGATCAGCAGGTTGAAGATGTCTATATGGCGGAAAATGATGAAAGAGAAGAGCTTGTTGCAGATTTGCCCACAGAAGAAGACAGCGTGCAGGAAAGTCAAGTTTCAAATGCAGATTGTGATAATGTCCACTCAGTCATATCAGATCCAGATTCAGATTGTAATGACCAAGCATACCTTGTACCGAATCCTGAAAAGGAGAGTTTTACTGTTGAGATCATAGACAGAATTTTTGATTCAAATGTTGTCAGTTCATCATAACAGAATCTTCATAAAGAGGTAATCCAATCAGTTGATGTACGACAAGATGGGATCTTCATTCAAGTAAGTGAAACAGTTCCTTTGGATGAATTTATGGTAGATGCTAGAAATGTCATGTTTGGGTATCAAGAATCAGCTGAAGTTTCTTTCCTTATGATTGATAATGAAAATCCGACTGTCATATCACATGAAGATGACCTACAGTACATTCATACTGTAGAAGATCAGAACATTCAGGATTCCCTTTCAATTTCTTCTTCATATGTCTCATGTGTTGAAATGTTTTTACAAGAGGAGATCTGCTCATCTACCTGTTCAGAGTTTTTTGAAGCCCAGGAGCATACTTTTACTGAAGTACATGATGAAGGAAGATCAGAATTAGAAGCAGGAGAAAAAGACACCTTGTTCTTTCAGCAGGAGGTAAATCTTCATGTTTTTCATGATCCATTGGAAAAATTGTTACAGTCAGCAGTAAAGGTGAGTATTGCAGTGTTCAGTGATGAAGGAGATCATGGTCAATTATGTTTTTGGATGCCCAGTTACCAGTATCTATTGTTGACCAGGAGATCTGATCAGAAGAATCAGTCAAGAAGCCATCTGCTTGATTGGTTACATTGGAAAGCCAATTATACATGATTGTACATATTTCATTGGTATGCAGGTGGTTGTCATCATGATTCCAAATCTTGATGGATTGCTGCCTTTTTTCCAAAAGCTTTGTAAAGTCTTGTTTTAAGTCAGTCATGAGTCATTTGTGTTTGGTCTGTTGAGTCAGTTTTTTCAAGTTATTTCAGTTTGCCATCGAGTTGGTTTGAGTCAGTTTTCAGTCAAGTTTTCATTCAATAAATGTGTCAAAGGTTTTGTGTTATCCGTTCAAATAATGATTCCATCGCCCAATGGATAAGGCACTGGTCTGCTCTCCCAGAGATCTGCCGTTCTTGGCACCTCCACGGAGCTGGAGCTACCATCCCCATTGGAGCCAATGTTAGAGTCAGCCTTTGCAGCCTTCCTCCAGTGATCAAACATGCTCTTTCAAATTAATTTTAAAGTGTCAAGGTCAAATTTTGTCATTTCAAAGAGTCTTCAAGCAAAATTTGATCACTGGGCATTAGGTCTAGGGTTGGTCTTCACTCTTTTCAAATTTGTCCAAATGTCAGTCCATGTCACCATTCAACTGAGTGTACCATCATTCAGAGGGTTTTCATCATCATGTCAAGTTCCGTTGAGTCATTTCACAGCTTGTTCATGCTTCAGTTGTGCCTTGGTAAGGTCCATTTCCCTCTCCTAGGGTTTTGGAGGTAATTTCTCTTGGATGGTCAAATCATCGAAAAACTTGTATCCTGATGTTCATACACCTTCCCCTATCCTTAATATACCTCATTAAACACTTACCATCACTTAGATCCCTCAAATTCCTCATTTTTGCACAAACCCTAGTTTCTTGCCACAACTTGGCAATTTTCTAGGCTAGGCCTGTGTTTTGTCCTTTTGGACCCCTTCCCCTCACTCAATCTCTGTGATTCCACTTTCCCCTGCTTTCTAACATCCCTCCCTACTTCCAAAAATTTCCCCAAGAATTTATAAGCCCCTTATCCCCTTCATTTCGCTTCATTTCGACAAAATTCCTTGTTTCACACATCGGGGTAAGTGTTACTCAAAAGATGTTTCAGAGCAATCAAAGATGAAATTTGGGAAACTGAGAGAGGTTTTTGTTCACAACATGCCTAGGAGGAAAAACCTCTTTCACTTTTTACACAGGTATCATGGTTTTGAAGAAATGTCAAAAATACCGTTGTCTCAGGAGAATTGAATGCACCTCTGAAGTGACCTTGGGAAAATCAAGTTTTCTCCTAGCATGTTTGGCCAAATGACTTGCTTGATGAGTCAAATGATAACTAGACAGAACTACCTTTCCAATGAGCTATCATGAGCTCAATTTGGAGTTGAGGAAGACCTTCAAAAGTTGATTGCAACAGCGCTCTGCCTTGAGGCAGCCTCATTCTGCTCATTTTGACTAGTGTTGGGAGATTTGATTTTTGACAGGGTAAATGGAATCCAAATTGCATAATTCAACTTGTGTTGGAAAGTAGACTCCAATATCTTTCCAACGAGCTATCACACGCCCGATTTGGACACCGGGAAGGCCTCCAAAAGCTTTCTGCAAAATGCACTATGTGGCAAGAGCGACCCACTTGAGGGGAGCGACCCACCTGGGCAATTTTCACAGTGTAAAAATGAATGGGAGCGACCCACCTGGGCAGAGCGACCCACTTGCCAGCAGAGTTCAGAAAATTTTGTTTTTGCGCCCAGTTTCGATTCGAATCAACTCCAGCTGCTTGCAAACAAGTTTTTATCATTGCTCAATAGTTTTTAATGTGTTGGTGGTATCTTGAAGTCTTCAAACATTTGAATGGAAGAGCAAAACCCTACATACATGGCTGATTTGTTCTTCAGGGTTTTAAAATATGTATGGATGGTTTTATGAGCATTTTTACCACCTTATATCATTGATATATATCCACCTTGGCATGTATGTTCAAAGCCCACTGTTTTCACATCCATTATACCAATGTGGTCTTCATTCTCATTTTACCACTGTCATGACCTTTGTTCCATGATGTTCATTGACATATTATATCCCATTGCCCATTGATAACACGTTTTCATAACTCTGTTTCATTGCCCATTTGACACCTTTGTTGTTATTACTCATGGACAAACACATTCATAGGATGCATTGCTCCCTTTGACATGATTTGCCCAATATTCTAAAGGCTGCCCGCTCCTTTTGATCAAAGTTCACTTGCATTTAAACACAGAGATTGTGCCTTTTCCAATCCACCTAAAACAGAGCTATTATCATTGTTTGTTTCCTTATGGTGCTTTGACAGTGGGGGATATTTGTTGGGTGTTTGAAACATACATTATAACTTTGCCTTCACTGCATTTATATCAGTATACATAGTGCCAATATCTTGTTCCAGGCCATGACAGAGACAGAGTCAGTGTATGAGCAGGAGTCGGACAGTGACTCAATCGTTGAGGTTGATGCACTGAGATGGAGCATAACAGTGCACCAGTAGTGGTAACATATCAGAGAAGCCACAGAGCTTTGTTTCAACATCACGACGAGTACTATCTCCACCCGGGGTGGAAGGGGTCTCGTTGACTTCATCAGCAACGTGAGTACTATCTCCACATGGCGTGGAAGGGGTCTCGCCTTCTTCATCAGCGTAGGTACATTCACAGGATCATGATAGAGACAAAGACATGCTTCTTCACATGAAAGGCCATTATTGGGCTCGCATGCATGTCTGCAAAGCGAGAATGAAGATCATGAAGAGGAGGTTGCGCAAAGCACTAAGACGGCGGAAAAGGCCTAATCCACTTCGGATTTTGGCCAAGGCTTCATTGACTGGGCAGGACACATGATGGAGGACCTCCGCTCCGAATTTGGGCAAATTCGGAGAAAATTTTGTCATTTTCAAATTTTTGGTCTAAAAAACAGGTTTTGCAGTTACGTGGGTCGCGCGCTCATGCGCTCACTTTTTTTGGGACACTTGCTGGAGGAGATTTTTACATTTTTGGATTTTTCATGGTTAATTATGCATCCTCTGAAGTCAATTTAGCATTTCATCAAAATCTGGATGGTCAAAAAGCTCAAAAACACCATGAAAACCACCTTGCTGCCACCTTTTGCACCAGCAGGGAGTACCTCTGGGATAATGAGGTTTTGGACGGTCAAATGAGCTCCAAATGCATAAATTCTACTTGGGTTGGAAAGTAGACATCCAGGGCTTTCCAACGAGCTATCATGAGCTCAATTTGGATGCCGGGAAGTACCTCAAATTCAGCCTGGAACATGAGCGACCCACACGGCTCAGGAGCGACCCACTTGAAATTTTTCCTGAATTTTCAGCTGCCAGCTCAGTATTTCGCCTAGTATGGACCAGTTTTGCTTGTGGATAGAATTTTTGGGTTTTTATGATGTAAATTCATGTTTGGCATGTAACTTTGGCTTATTTTTATCTCTTCTAGAAGATTCACTCTCAAATGAGTAAAAAATCATGTAATGGATCAGTTTTCACTCTTTTAGAGGCAAGTTGTTAGCTGCCTAGATTGTAGTTCCATGATTAGAATTGGTTGAAACTGATCCCTGAAGAGGGAATTCGACCCCTAGAGGTGGGGAAAAGTGTTAGAGTGATCTATATATTGTAATTTCTGAGGCATTCTACAGGTTGGACTCTTGGGATACTTTTGATATCATTGTACATATTTTTCATATTTTGGCTAAGGAAAGATCAGGGGTTTTGCGGCACTTGTTGGGATCCTTGTGGTGTTTTGTTCTTGATGGTGTTTCTTCTTTGTTTACTGTAAGTTTCTTCATGTTTAATGTATGCCATCCTTTCATTATGCTTCTGAACTAAGTTGAATGAGTGAATAAGGTTGAATCCATTGTTTACAGTGCTTGGCCTTTGAATTCAGTTAGTTCTATATGTTTTCAGCTGTTTGGAGAGGATCCAAGTTTTTCTTTTCCCTCTTCAGCTCCTCGTCGGTCTAATCTGTCCATATATCCTATCTAAAGCATCAAGACCATCACCTACCTCGCCCCAACTTGAAATCCGCAAAGGTCTGACCTTATCCCCGGACCCAAAATCTGTTTTCCCATTTCTCCAGCGAAAACCCAAAAACCAAAAAATCAAACATACCTATCTCTTTACTAGCCTAAAATAAGTTCTTATTGTAAGTCATCTCGCATCCTATTGCTCATTTTCTCGAGATTGACGGAGAGAGCCCTCTCCTGTCCTCGTAGGGCTAGCTACGAGGCTGAGCGTGGTTTGATGTAGCCTTGAGTTTTACTTCATTTCAACCTGAGGTAGATTTGAGTGCTAACATAGTGGCGACCATACTGGGGAAGAAACTCAAAACGTTTGCTTGTTATAGACAGAGTCTGAAGTCACGCCAGGTAGCCTTCGAAACGTTGTTGCTATGCATCAGCGAAGTAGATAAACGCTGCTTCAGTCGATCTCCGGTTTAACTTGTAATCGTAGCATTTAACTTGTAAATTGCCCCAGTACATGTATCAAGTTCAGATCTGATCGTTGATGGTGAACAACGGTCAGACATCGCAAGGCTGAAATCATTCACCTGGTGACTTCATTCACTGAAAAAATCCAGAAATCGATGCTTCATGGTGACTTCACTGCAGGGAGATCAGTAGTTGTGAGATTTTCAAGATGGACCGAATCACGAGAAGATATGCTCCTATGAGCCGAGATCACATTCCAGGTTTTCCGAATAAGATGCCCAAGGTAGATTGGTCAAGGAATCTGCCTACGTTTAATGATGATGGTAAGAAAGATGTTGCTTTACATCTGATTAGATTTCACATGCATATTCGCAAGTTGAAGGTGGCTTGTCCTGAAGATTGTTTGATGAAGATATTCCTGGCCACTCTAGAAGGTGAAGCTCAGTCTTGGTATGAAAATTTGCCGCTGGCCTGTATTTATTGTTTAAAGGATTTTCATGCCCTGTTCATTGAAAGATATCAAGTATCTTATCCATCATTAAATTTAGTTCATGACTGTTGCAAACATGCTTCTACTTTTATTGAAATCCTTGAGAAATATTATGAAGATGATAATTTCATGGATGATGAGATCATGGAAGCCCTGTATCAAAATCCATTTCAGCAGCATAAAGACGATCATGAGAATTTGCAGCAGGATCAAGATCTTAGTGTGGTGGAAGATGAAGGAATTTTGCATTTTGACAGTGAACAAGAATTACATGAAATGGATCAGCAGTATGAGGAAAATTTGTATACTCCTTCACTTGAAATCAATGAAGACAATCACTGTTTGAGCAAAAGAAAACAAAAGGTATTATCTCCTCTGTCTGAAGATGAGATAGATCAGCTATTGAAAGGTCATGTTCTAGCTCAAGTTAACGCAGATCCGCAGTGTGCACACGGTCCAGAAGGTGATGGTGAAACTTCTTCCTTTTCTGAAAAGGATGACAGTCTTGTAAGCAGCTTTATAGATCAGCAGGTTGAAGATGTCTATATGGCTGAAGATGATGAGAGAGAAGAGCTTGTTTCAGATCTGCCCACAGAAGAAGACAGCATGCCGGAAATTCAAGTTTCAAATGCAGATTGTGATAATGTCCACTCAGTCATATCAGATCCAGATTCAGATTGTAATGACCAAACATACCTTGTACCGAATACTGAAAAGGAGAGTTTTACTGTTGAGATCATAGACAGAATTTTTGATTCAAATGTTGTCAGTTCATCAGAACAGAGTCTTCATAAAGAGGTAATCCAATCAGTTGATGTACGACAAGATGGGATCTTCATTCAAGTAAGTGAAACAGTTCCTTTGGATGAATTTATGATAGATGATAGCGATATCATGTTTGAGCATCAAGAATCAGCTGAAGTTTCTTTCCTTATGATTGATAATGAAAATCCGGCTGTCCTATCATATGAAGATGACCTATCATATTTTCAGAGTACAAAAGATCAAAACATTCCGGATTGCCTTTCATCTTCTTCATATGTCTCATGTGTTGAAATGTTTTTACAAGAGGAGATCTGCTCATTCACATGTTCAAAATTCTTTGAAGCCCAGGAACATATTTTTACTGAAGTACATGATGAAGGAAGATCAAAATCAGAAGAGAAGGACACCATGTTCTTTCAGCAGGAGGTAAATCTTCATGTTTTTCATGATCCATTGGAAAAATTGTTACAGTCAGCAGTAAAGGTGAGTATTGCAGTATTCAGTGATGAAGGAGATCATGGTCAATTATGTTTTTGGATGCCCAGTTATCAGTTTGTATTGTTGACCAGCAGATCTGATCAGAAGAATCAGTCAAGAAGCCATCTGCTTGACTGGTTACATTGGAAAGCCAATTATACATGATTGTACATATTTCATTGGTATGCAGGTGGTTGTCATCATGATTCCAAATCTTGATGGACTGCTGCCTTTTTTTCCAAAAGCTTGGTAAAGTTTTGTTTTAAGTCAGTCATGAGTCATTTGTGTTTGGTCTGTTGAGTCAGTTTTTTCAAGTTATTTCAGTTTTCCATCGAGTTGGTTTGAGTCAGTTTTCAGTCAAGTTTTCATTCAATAAATGTGTCAAAGGTTTTGGTTATCCGTTTAAATAATGATTCCATCGCCCAATGGATGAAGGCACTGGTCTGCTCTCCCAAAGATCTGCCGTTCTTGGCACCTCCACGGAGCTGGAGCTACCATCCCCATTGGAGCCAATGTTAGAGTCAGCCTTTGCAGCCTTCCTCCAGTGATCAAACATGCTCTTTCAAAGTGATTTTAAAGTGTCAAAGTCAAATTTTGTCATTTCAAAGAGTCTTCAAGCAAAATTTGATCACTAGGCATTAGGTCTAGGGTTGGTTTTCACTCTTTTAAAATTTGTCCAAATGTCAGTCCATGTCACCATTCAGCTGAGTGTACCATCATTCAAAGGGTTTTCATCATCTTTTCAAGCTCCATCGAGTCATTTTACACCTTGTTCATGCTTCAGTTGTGCCTAGGTAAGGTCCATTTCCCTCTCCTAGGGTTTTGGAGGTAATTTCTCTTGGACGGTCAAATCATCGGAAAAACTTGTATCCTGATGTTCAAACACCTTCCCCTATCCTTAATATACCTCATTAAACACTTCCCATCACTGAGATCCCTCAAATTCCTCATTTTTGCACAAACCCTAGTTTCTTGCCACAACTTGGCAATTTTCTAGGCTAGGCCTGTGTTTTGTCCTTTTGGACCCCTTCCCCTCACTCAATCTCTGTGATTCAACTTTCCCCTGCTTCCTAACATCCCTCCCTACTTCCAAAAATTTCCCCAAGAATTTAGAAGCCCCTTATCCCCTTCATTTCGCTTCATTTCGACAAAATTCCTTGTTTCACACATTGGGGTAAGTGTTACTCAAAAGATGTTTCAGAGCAATAAAAGATGAAATTTGGGAAACTGAGAGGGGTTTTTGTTCAAAACATGCCTAGGAGGAAAAACCTCTTTCAATTTTTACACAGGTATCATGGTTTTGGAGAAATGTCAAAAATACCGTTGCCTCAGGAGAATTGAATGCACCTCTGAAGTGACCTTGGGAAAATCAAGATTTCTCCTAGCATGGTTGGCCAAATGACTTGCATGATGAGTCAAATGATAACTAGACAGAAAGACCTTTCCAATGAGCTATCATGAGCTCAATTTGGAGTTGAGGAAGACCTTCAAAAGTTGACTGCAACAGCGCTCTGCCTTGAGGCAGCCTCATTCTGCTCATTTTGACTAGTGTTGGGAGATTTGATTTTTGACAGGGTAAATGGAATCCAAATTGCATAATTCCACTTGTGTTGGAAATTAGACTCCAATAGATTTCCAACGAGCTATCACACGCCCAATTTGGACACCGGGAAGGCCTCCAAAAGCTTCCTGAAAAATGCACTATGGGGCAAGAGCGACCCACTTGAGGGGAGCGACCCACTTGGGCATTTTTCACAGTGTAAAAATGAATGGGAGCGACCCACCTGGGCAGAGCGACCCACTTGCCAGAAGAGTTCAGAAAATTGTGTTTTTGCGCCCAGTTTCGATTCGAATCAACTCCAGCTGCTTGCAAACAAGTTTTTATCATTGCTCAATAGTTTTTAATGTGTTGGTGGTATCTTGAAGTCTTCAAACATTTGAATGGAAGAGCAAAACCCTACATACATGGCTGATTTGTTCTTCAGGGTTTTAAAATATGTATGGATGGTTTTATGAGCATTTTTACCACCTTATATCATTGATATATATCCACCTTGGCATGTATGTTCAAAGCCCACTGTTTTCACATCCATTATACCAATGTGGTCTTCATTATCATTTTACCACTGTCATGACCTTTGTTCCATGATGTTCATTGACATATTATATCCCATTGCCCATTGATAACACGTTTTCATAACTTTGTTTTCACTGCCCATTGACATTTGTAACTCTGTTTTCATTGCCCATTGACAAACACAGTCATATGATGCATTGCTCTCTTTGACAAAATTTACCCAACATTCTAAGGGCTGCTTGCTACCATTTGTAAAGTTTCACTTGCACTTAAAACAGAGACTGTGTTTCTATTTCAATCCACCTAAAACATAGCTGGTATCATTGTTTGTTTCCTTAATGGTGCTTTGACAGTGGGGGATATTTATTGGGTGTTGAAACACACATCATAACTCTGTTTTCACTGCATCTATATCAGTATACATAGTGCCAATATCTTGTTCCAGGCCATGTCAGAGACAGAGTCAGTGTAGGAGCAGGAGTCGAACAGTGACTCAATCGTTGAGGTTAATGCACTGAGATGGAGCATACCAGTGCACCAGTAGTGGTAACATATCAGAGAAGCCACAGAGCTTTGTTTCAACATCACGACGAGTACTATCTTCACCCGGGGTGGAAGGGGTCTCGTTGACTTCATCAGCAACACGAGTACTATCTCCACATGGCGTGGAAGGGGTCTCGCCTTCTTCATCAGCGTAGGTACATTCACAGGATCATGATAGAGACAAAGACATGCTTCGTCACATGAAAGGCCATTATTGGGCTCGCATGCATGTATGCAAAGCGAGAATGAAGATCATGAAGAGGAGGTTGCGCAAAGCACTAAGACGGCGGAAAAGGCCTAATCCACTTCGGATTTTGGCCGAGGCTTCATTGACTGGGCAGGACACATGATGGAGGACCTCCGCTCCGAATTTGGGCAAATTCAGAGAAAATTTTGTCATTTTCAAATTTTTGGTCTAAAAAACAGGTTTTGCAGTTACGTGGGTCGCGCGCTCATGCGCTCACTTTTTTTTGGGACACTTGCTGGAGGATATTTTTACATTTTTGGATTTTTCATGGTTAATTATGCATCCTCTGAAGTCAATTTAGCATTTCATCAAAATCTGGATGGTCAAAAAGCTCAAAAACACCATGAAAACCACCTTGCTGCCACCTTTTGCACTAGCAGGGAGTACCTCTGGGAGAATGCGGTTTTGGAGGGTCAAATGAGCTCCAAATTCAGCAATTACACTTGGGTTGTAAAGTAGACATCCAGGGCTTTCCAACGAGCTATCATGAGCTCAATTTGGATGCCGGGAAGTACCTCAAATTCAGCCTGGAACATGAGCGACCCACACGGCTCAGGAGCGACCCACTTGAAATTTTTCCTGAATTTTCAGCTGCCAGCTCAGTTTTTCGCCTAGTATGGACCAGTTTTGTTTGTGGATAGAATTTTTTGGTTTTTATGATGTAAATTCATGTTTTGCATGTAACTTTGGCTTATTTTTATCTCTTCTAGAAGATTCACTCTCAAAAGGGTAAAAAATCATGTAATGGATCAGTTTCCACTCTTTTAGAGGCAAGTTGTTAGCTGCCTAGATTGTAGTTCCATGATTAGAATTGGTTGAAACTGATCCCCGAAGAGGGAATTCGACCCCTAGAGGTGGGGAAAGGTGTTAGAGTGATCTATATATTGTAATTTCTCAATCATTTTCAGAGGTTGGAGAGGTTGGACTCTTGGGATACTTTTGATACTATTGTACATACTTTTCATATTTTGGCTAAGAAAAGATCAGGGGTTTTGCGGCACTTGTTGGGATCCTTGTGGTGTTCTGTTCTTGATGATGTTTCTCCTTTGTTTACTGTAAGTTTCTTCATGTTTAATGTTGTCATCCTTTCATTATGCTTCTGAACTAAGTTGAATGAGTGAAATAAGGTTGAATCCATTGTTTACAGTGCTTAGCCTTTGAATTCAGTTAGTTCTATATGTTTTCAGCTGTTTGGAGAGGATCCAAGTTCTTCTTTGCCCTCTTCAGCTCCTCGTCGGTCTAATATATCCATATATCCAATTTAAAGCATCAAGATCATCACCTACCTCGCCCCAGCTTGAACTCTGCAAAGGTCTGACCTTATCCCCGGACCCAAAATCTGTTTTCCCATTTCTCCAGCGAAAACCCAAAAAACCAAAAATCAAACATACTTATCTCTTTACTAGCCTAAAATCAGTTCTTATTGTAAGTCATCTCGCATCCTATTGCTCATTTTCTCGAGATTGACGGAGAGAGCCCTCTCCTGTCCTCGTAGGGCTAGCTACGAGGCCGAGCGTGGTTTGATGTAGCCTTGAGTTTTACTTCATTTCAGCCTGAGGTAGATTTGAGTGCTAACAAGAGGTAAAAGAATGGTAAAATTTTTTATTATTATTACTGATTTTAGAACTCATTTCTGTAGTTCACTCATTATGCAAAGGAGGAACATGATTCTCAGTGGGAAAGCACCGAGGAATTGATTTGGTATAGAAAAAAGTGTTATATCAGAAAGCAGCCATCGAGTGTTAGATTGGATCATCAACAAAAGGAGAGTAGTGGTTTAAGAGCCAAGACATTTGCAAGGCAAGGCAAGGAATGTTAGTGATCAAGTGGTTGTCATAGAAATTTCTCCAAGTAGAATCAAGGTGATAGAATGTGCGAAATAAAAGAGTGTTCAAAACTCATGAGATAACTAGCTTTTGTGGTTCCAAAAGCATGTTAGTGGGAAGGAGTGATCGAAATTTGGATCAGGGGAAAAAATTAGCCCAAAATTCAAAGTTATCAGAATTGCACCAAACCAAAATGACCGCAACTGGCCCGTCATACAGAACCCAACGCACCTCGTTTTGTCGAAAAACGAGTTCGGATGAAGGAGTCATGGTATGTTGATCGCCATTCAGAACATGCAATTTTTTTTTTTTAAATTGAAGAATAGGTACAGTTGATGACATGGAAGTCAACTCAACATGCAGAGAATATTCTTCAGTTTTTAGTTCCATGGGACTGTGACAAGTGTCACAATTTGATTCTCCAATTTGGTTTGTGAAGGTAAAAATCGCCCAATGTTCTCCAAGGTTGAATGTGGGTTCGTGATTTTTTATATGCTAGAAATTATTTTTAATTAATAAAGGTTGAATTAATATATATATATATATATATATATATATATATATCTATATATATATATAATATTTCATTTAATTCTAAACTTTATTATATTTTTAATTCCACATATATTATTTTAATAACCCAAACTTCCAATTTTTAAAATACTACGTTGGCATATTTTTATATGGAATACATTTAATTCCAAACATATATGGTTCGAGCATATATTATTCAACAGTGTCAATCATATTAATTCCAAATTGTATATGGTGGGAACATATGTTATATTAAGCTGGTTTTTAAATGGCAAAGGTTTTTAACCTTAGTTCGATATGGTGGAGCACATTTGCATGAAACCAAAGGTTTTAGACTAATATAATTCCCGTGGAACAATGTTTGTGCAATTCATATGTGTTTTAAATTCGTGTGCACAAACATTGTGTGAGGGGAAAGGTCGGGGTTCGACCCCATGACTTCCCCCATAGCACTACACCCCTCTACCAATGGGTCATGGCCCTAATCATTGAGAGAAACGTGCATAGTTAATACTTGAAGTGTACATCCGATCCAGGATGGTGGAATGGAGCGGGCTAGCCCGCATCGTACAAGACCTTGTCATATGCCCAAGATTTAGCACCTGAATTAAATGGGATTTGTGTGCATTAATCACACCCTTAAGCACATCTTATCACTAATTAACTTTAGTTAGCAGTTGGCGGAATTTCGACGGATTCCCCAAATTTAGCGCCACTTCTAGAATTGGTGGAGCTAACTGTCAGTTTCTCAAATTTAGATGCAGAATCTAGGGGAAATTTCATGAGGCCTATATTGGTTAATGTTAGACCAATTTTGGCTCAAGAATATTCATTCCTAGCAGATTGACATGCTATGAATCCATTGGAACAACTTGCAGAGGCAATGGAGCAAATCTATAGGTGGTTTTGGTTACTTGAAGAATTTTGAAACCTAGGGCCACCAAGAAGGAAGGCCAAATGGAGTGAATGAATAGTCAATTTTTGAGTTATTTTATGCTTTGGACACAATGGTACACTTTATAGAGGCGTTGGAGCATATATAAAAGTGTGTTTTTTACTTTGGAGATTAAACAAGCCCATGGCCACCAAGATGGTAGGTCAAGCCTAGAGGACCTGGTAACCAAATTCAGTGGTTGAATAGTAATTTTTAGGGTATTTGAGTGTTTTTAAGCCAATGAAACTGTTAGAAAATCCATTGGAGTAATATTGGTTCTTGTAATTATACATTTTACTCATAATCCCAAGAGGGTGTAGCTAGTTAAAGCAGGTCCATCGAGATGTAACCTAGGAGGGGTGAACTCAATCATCATCCATTGTGTTATGTGATTGTTGTTAGTTATATTATTTCATTTCATTTTCTATATATGATTTTCAATAAGTTAATTAAATCATAATTTGAGCCTCAAAAACACATGAAACTACACACATAAACCCCTTCACAAACGGTTAACATGAGACGATCCTTCAACACATTTTGAATACTGATGAGGGAGCTTGCATAGCAATCTCAAGTTTTCCCATATTCAGGTCATGCTATAATTTCCTTGAATTTGCAGAACAAGAAGCTTTTCTTGAAGAAAGAAATTTTTTCCCACTGTGGTCATCAAGCAAAGGAAACTTGAATAACTTGGAAATTTTCTCATCTCGAACGTTGTCGACATGGCGATTTTTAGCTTGAATTGCCTTGTACTTGCATTGACTTTTGACCAAGTGTTTTCACCATTGAAATGTACCATTTTGAAACAAAAAATAAGTACTTGTGGAACCTATGCCTTGTTTTTCATCTTTCTTTGATGCTTGTTCTTTGATTTTTGCACCATTCAACACTAGCATCTTGTTTCCATCATTGTTCAACACTGATTTAGGGTGCTGCAAATCATTCACATCTTGTTTACCTCTTTTCAAAGCCAACATGTTAGAGCCCTAAAAAATCTTATTATATACATTAGTAACTTCAATGAAATCATCTTGTTTAGTTGATGCATCCTTTTGAAAGGTCTTATTCAAAACATCACTATGCTTGAGATTAACAAAACCAAATTTTGACTTGCAGTCACTATTATCTTCATTTCTCCTCCATGTATAAGAGAAAAACTCTTGTTCTTCTTATGCGATCTAACTATCCGCTTAGTTCCATTCTTGAACAAATGGTACTTATTCTTATGGAGATGAAATGAATCCCTCCTATCATAAAGGTAAGGACTTCCCAAAACAATAACCGTAATATCAAGCATAACTACATCATGTTCAACTTCATCAAGAAATTTTGAATCGATTGCAAACCTTAGGATGGAATTCCTTGTTACCTGCAAGCTTCAATTATTGCATATCCACCCTAAAGGATAAGGTCTTGGATGTGTAACAATTTCTAGATTTAACCTCTTAACTAAGTCTTCATAAATCAAATTGGCTTGAGAACCACTATTAAATAGCGTATCTATTTTGGTATGTTTTGAAACAACTCTAATATGAAAGAGTTCAATTCTTGTATCATCATCTTGAGTTACATTAGAATAACTTGAAGATCTATTGCTTTCTATGTTCTTACCTTTCACACCCAATGTTTTAATATTAGTTTCATCTCATGAATCTGAACCTAAGTCATGTTCCATGATTGCAATTGTTTTGTCCTTCTCTTTGGTTTTAAGTTTTTTTGGCTTCAACTCTCGATGGAGTTGCCAACAATGATATTCATCATGGCAATTTTTAGAGAAATGTTTACATGTGTGTTAATATTTATCTATTTTAATAGAACCAATTTTCTTTCCTTTTCCATTAAACATATCATTTCCTTTACCTCCATACTCAAGGGAACTATCACTTTTCTCATCTGCACTATGTTTCCCTCTTCCTTCTAGATGTATGGTTTGAAAAAAAACCTCATATAAGTTTGTGTGATAGAACATGAGAATAGTGTGTCTAAGATAGTTGTGTAAACGACCAATATATTTTGACAAAGTGTCTTGAGAAGATAAATTGGCACCCAAAACTAGTGCTCTTCTCCTAAAATATTGTGTGTAATTTTGAACACTTTGTCCCTTTAGTTGCCTAAATTTATATCAGTCCATAATTGGTTTTTGAATGAAAGACAGAGGATTAAATTTCATTTTAATGGAAGCAATGAAATCAAACCATGAAATTGAGATCTTACTGTTTATTTTAATCTCATCTTGTGTTCGTCCTTCCCACCATACAAGTGTTGGACCCTCCATGCTTAAGGAAGCCAATTCAATTTTTATGTCATCCTCTTGAAGGTTTTGAATTATACAATAAACCTCCAATTGATGAATCCAATTATCGAGCTTCTCTCCATTCACTTCACCATTATAGATTGGTAGCTAAAATTTAACATCAAGTTTAAGTAAGGGAGATTTACCAGTTCTTTTTGAAGTATGTGTATGAACAGGTGAAAGGGTTTTGTCAGTGGAATATGATGAAGAGGAAGGTGAATATGGTGGTCAGGATGATGCTGGAGTGGATGGTGGTTTATTAGCATTTCCATGACCTTCTCCTCCTAGAGAACCCTCTCCTCTAGAAGGCCTATAAATTTCTCCTTGCATCGTTAAATTCCTCTCCTCATAGAGGACCTTTACCATGTTTGTCATATCAAAAAATTCCTTTTTGAATGATCTCTCCTCTTCTATCATGGTAGGTTCTCCTTCATGAGACATGCTCACTGAAGACTCAACTTCAATTTGAGGATGTTCTCGTGTTGAAGACTTTGGCAACCTTTCCCTTTTTCCTCTTGACCCAACTTCGAGGCTTTCAACTAGCTTCACTTCTCCTCTTTTGAGTTTTAACCTTGTAAGCATGAAAAAAATTTGAAAAATATTAGATCCCTTCTTGCACAACAAACCTAAAGCTCTTAAACCAAAACTTATTTGATTAAGGTATGTTAGTAATGTTGTGCTAATTATTATTTCATATTTTGAAACCAATGTTTTACATGTGCTTAAGGGTTCAAATTCTCTTGCAAGTTATTGAGTCTCATGAGTGATTTTTTATGTTAATTTTATGAACATTTTAACATAAAAACAAAATACTGAACAAGAGAAATAAAAGTACAGTACATCACCGTAAAACACATCAACACAAGGATTTGATGAAGGATTTCACCCATCCTGGGTTACATCTCCTTGGTCCAGATTCCACAGCTTGGGCCTCTATATTATTCTAAATTTTGCAAATGATGTGTTTACAATGATTTTATGCTCCTGAAACCTACTTCAATGAATTTAGATCACTAAAAAATTGTACCTTAGCCTCTTTCTGCTCCTCATTTGGTGGAAAACTCACTGAGTTATGACTTGCACAATTCCTCTCCATAATTGCCTCCCCAAAATTAGTTAAATGGCCCCAAATTGGGAAAACTGGCACTAAAATTAGAAAATCCATCGGATTTTTCGAAGCCTCCAACTAAAACTGGATTAAAACTATTTAAACCCCCTTACCCTTAATGAAACCGATATTAATGCTTAAATGGTGCTCCGTTAATAATCCAACTTAAGGTTAATTAATACGAGATTAAGGGAAATTAAACACGCTTATGGCTAGCACTATTGTGCTCCTGTAATGTTCCCAAATTTTAGCCTCAAAGATAAATTGAACATTAGAGTTAGAAGTACCTTTAGCTGATGAATAAATGGGTGGAATCAAAGAAGGAATAAAGCAGTTTTGGAGGGAGGGGAATATTTTGATAGAGATGACCTAATTGAGTGGGGCCAAGGGCAAGAAAACTCATAACTTATTTAAGGAAGAGGATGGAAACATTTTTCTCCATGTTTTAGATTGTTCTTTTGTCTGCTAAGACTTTTTTCTTCCTTTGCTGCTTAGCAGGGTTGCAGTGCTATTTAGCACCAGTTGTTCCCGAGTGGGAATCCCACCTCTTTCCTTGGGGAGCCTCATTGGGAGAGTTTTCATTCATAATTCCACATCAGGTTTTCAGGACAAGCGTCATCCTACTTCATCAGCGTAGTTTTACCGGAGATTGTGCAGTGTTGCTGGGTGCAGCAGTGGAAGGGATTGGAATCCCGATTTCTGAGCTAGTTTCTCATTGGAGGAAGGTTTCCTTCACTTGAGGGACCTGTTTGTAGAGATCTATAGCATATGTCATATCTGTGCTATCAGACCACACATTTCCCCTACATTCCCAGCATTTTTCCAGCTAGGGAATGTGTTATTTTGGAGGCAGCATTTAGCAGATGGTCTAGTGGCTCCGTTGTAGTGCTTTCTTGTGATTGAGAGGTCCAACCTTTCATGGGAGGAATCCATTGAGGGATATACATAAAATCAGACATATTTCAGCCTTATACACTCTTATGCTTCAGTGTTGCAGTGATTATTTAGTAATTTTCTGAAGATCACATTTGTATGCAGAGTGTTTGACAAGAAACCGTTGCCGGGTTCTCTTGTATTTTGTATAAGGAGACTAGATATCTGTTCTTCATCATTATTAATAAATATATGATTAAATCTAATTTTTCTCCTATTTTCTGAGTTAAAACACTGTTTAGACTGTGCAATCACTTTTATGCAGAAATCCTTGTGTTGCAGTGATTGGGGTTTTTGGCCATTTTCAGCTACACTAGTGTGGGAGGTCTGTTTAACCCACCTAGTTTGATTTGTTTCATCTCTATTCTTGGATTTAGGTTTTATATTGGAAAATATACAGGATCCAAGAGTCCATTTCACTATTTTATTGCATATGTTGCTGGGAATGCGTTTTTAGTGCATGCTTGCTGAGCTGTTCCAAATTTTGGGATATTACGGTGTTATCAAAGCTTCAATCTTGGCTCAGCCTGTGGCATTCCAAATTTTGGGATATTGATTAATTGTAGAAAGCTTCAATCTTGGCTCGGCTGTGGATCGTGTAGCCCCTACAACAACCTCCAAAAAAGACCACCATTTCAAATTTTTGGAGCCCCCTAAAACTAAAGAGAAATTGCTAAGTCTCCAAGTCGCCAAGTCGCCAAGTTAAACAGTTGATGAAAACCACGACCTAGCGACCTAGCGACCTAGCGACCTCAGGTCGCCAGGTCGCCAGGTCGCAAATCTCCAAATTTAATGGAAAATGCGACCTAGCGACCCAGCGACCCCAGGTCGCCAAGTCGCCAGGTCGCAAGGTCGCAATTTTACAAATTTCATGAAAAGCGCGACCCAGCGACCTTGCGACCCAGCGACCCCAGGTCGCCAGATCGCAAGGTCGCAAAACTCCGAAACTAATCAACTTGCGACCCAGCGACCTGCATTTATGACTCGCACGTGCAACTTTCTATAAAAGGGAGGTCGCAGGTCGCATTTTACACATTCAGCGATTTGTAAGAAAACGCCTCTGACAGCTCAACTGGCGCATTTTTCCCGGGTAAGTTGCCATTTCTTCCTGTTGTTTCCGTTTTGATGCTTTTCTTACCAAACCAATCTCCCCTTAGGCCTTTAAATTTTCTTTTGACTGAGCTTTTATGTTTTTGAGGGTTTTATGAATCTGTTTTCTGCATAAATTGCCCAAACCTCAATGTTTTTCTGATTCACACCTCCATGGCATCATCCCTTGCTATTAAAATACTGCCACAGCTCCACCTGGACCTAGCCAACTTGTAAATCCTCAAGAGGAGGGAGAAAAGGAGGTTCAAGGCCGCGTGCGCGTAAACCCCCTGGGCAAGCCATATTGCGACCTGCGACCCAGCGACCTAGTCGCGAGGTCGCAAAGTCGCATTTTCTCTGGTTTCTGAGATTTGCGACCCTGCGACCCAGCGACTTAGTCGCGAGGTCGCAAGGTCGAATCTTTCACATTTTCTAGAGATCTGCAACCTAGCGACTGAGCGACCTGGTCGCGAGGTCGCAAGGTCGCGCCCGGACCTTATTCTTGCAATCCGCGACCCAGCGGCCCAGTAGCCCAGTTTTGCATTGGTGCAGCTAAAATTTCATCACTAAATTGTAACTAGTTTTTATCATCATGTCGTTCTTATCGTGGGATTCCTTTATGAATTTGACAGGTGAAATTCAAGAAGACATAGAGTGCATACCTGTGTTATCAGATTCTAGTGACATGGCGCCCCCGCTATCTCGGAGGAAGGACAAGAAAATAGTGGAAGAGATTGATGAGCTGGAGGTGTTGTCCCCACCCCCAATATACAGAGATACACTATGTACTTTTACAAAAGACGACAGCATGAGATGGTACCAAGTTTATCATGAGTTCGCCATACCGGAGGAAGAATTTCCAGAAGATCTCCCAGACCGGGAAGTATACTTGGCGGTAAAGAGGTCCAAACTACATCTGGCAGGGGCGCATCCAGCCATATTCCCATGTCCAGAGGTCATAGACTAGATCATACAAAAGACAGACCCCGAGAAGTTTGTGATCGGGGACAACCAAGGCAGAGCTTTCGCTACACTGGTAGGCGTGGATGCGCACATTTATTACTCACTGCCTCGCCCAGACGAGCATTTCTCTCCAGAATGGGCTGTTGCTCACGCCGTTCCAATAGTTGATACTATTAGACAATGGTGGGAGGAGCCCGAGAAGTTCAAGGTCAAGAAAGACCAAGAGTACCTAGTGGCGAGCCTGAGGAAGGTTTACAAATTGGTTGCCGCCATGCTCTGCAGACTTTACGGGCGCCCAGATTGCTCCACCTTCAGCGGCAGTTGGGCTACTATCATGGAGTATGTGACAACATATGGCACCCGTTTCAACTGGGCCGGCATACTGATGAATTCGATGCAGACCAACTTGAACGCGGCATTGGCCCCAGATGAAGGAATGCCTGCCGAATTTTACATGGCCTCTTACCTACTAGATGTTGTCTGCGCCAGAGTACAGTTTGAGGGATGGGCGCACAACTGGGATTCCGAGCAGTCGCGCGCAATTCATCTACAACTCAAGGTATTTTGGGAGTCCAAATACAAACAGGATATAGATCAGATTTCCCAAGTATTTATCCCCTCTCTGTACAGACATTTATTTGGCCAAGACGCCCCCTGCATGTCTTGGCGGGCCAAGGAGACTCTAGTCAAAGTGGCACACTGGTTCCCTTTCCCTGGATACACCTTCATCTGAGTCTTTGGAACTTACAAGGTGCCACATGCTATGCCTCGCTTTGTGACAGACAAAATGCTTATCCAGGAGGTATGTTTTCAAATGTCACACGGATTCTCCAGCATCCTGTCTAAAGGCAAAAAGAAGCCGTGGCCCACGCTACCCCTCACCATTGGTGCATTCACAGTTAAAGACTTCAGGGAAGTAGCAGCAGAAGCAGAAGCAATGAGAAGTTATCAGCTCGGGGCGCTTGAACACCGAACCTATGACCCAGAGAAAATAGTTCCTGAACACTGCTTGAGAGCTAAATTCAAGTGGACTTATCAGCATCTTGAGCGCCCGGCGGAAGATGAGAGAAGAAACTAGTATAATGCTGAAAGACAAAGTGCCCCGGGAGCAGACGTGGTCCAAGAAGACCCAGATGATCAGAGCTTAGAAGACAAAAGTCGTCAGTTAGGAGGTGCCTCTTCCTCTTTACCCAAGAAAGCTCGAACCAACACAGGGCTTATTCCATCAATCAAAAGGAAGCAGAGGAAAAAGCCCAGCAAGAAAGGGAGAAGAAGCTAAAAGAGGATGAGGAAGCACGCCAAAAGAGTGCAACAGCAACACAAAAGAAGAAGCAGGCCAAAGAGGCCAGGAAAGAAAAAGAGGGCAAGGAGGCACAGGCCGCAGCAGAATGGGCACTTAAGGCAGAGCTGGACAAAGCAGAGGCCGAACGCCAAAAGAAAGCTGAACAGGCTGCTGCAGCTGAGCAGAAGAAGAAGGCTGAAATAGAAGCAGCAGCAGAAGCTGAACACCGGCGGAAGGAAGAAGAAGAAAAGAACACAGAGTAAAGGGAGGATGACATGCTAGACGACCTTGAGGTGACTCCCCTCGATATACCTCTGGGCCGTACCGAACTCCCTAATGTTAGATCGCCCCGGGGACAGGAAGAAGATGTGTTTGACCTGACCAGACTCACATTCGATCAGTTTTCGTTCAAAATCCGGCAAGAGAAGAGGAGGTCACTGGCGCAAAGTCCCTCTGCCGCATCCACAGTAGCAACAGGCAAAGACATAGTCCTTGATACCAGGACTAATCCTGTAATGATAGCATCAGCGGGTACTGCTTTCGCCGCAGCTACGGAAGAGAATGTAACCTAAATGAGTAGAGAAATAGTATCTCTACAAAATAGACTGCACGCAGCTGAGCAACGCGAGAAGAGAGCAGAGCAAGAGAAAGCAGAATTGCAAGCAGAAGTCCAACAACTTCGAAACCAGGCTCCACCAGTAAATGAAGTCTCGCTGGCCATCTTCAAGGAGTGTGAGGTGTTGGAAGTGACTATGAGGCAGGTATATGGTGAAATGTTCACCATCAAACAAACAGTCGCTCCACTGGCAAGAGCACGAACGGAAACCAGGCAAAGACAAGAGCAGCTCAGAGAGGCTTCACAGGCCTTAGACAGGATGATGGGTTGGAAAATACAGTACCCTCAGGCACCTGAAAATTTGCCTAAGAGGGACTGGATTCACACGCAGGATGCAAAGGTTCAACTCCGCATGGCGATACAATCTAGGGACAAGCTGTCTAAGGACCTGGACAAAGTAATGTCCTCGTACGACCACCTGATTAGTGGTATCGACTCAATGCATACGTTGCACCACATTCCATCGCTTGGGGCATTAGACGAAGAGAAAACCTGGGAACAAGTGGACCAGGACATCCAAGCATTTTTGCAACCTATCAAGCAAGCCGTTGCTGATCCAGAGCCCTCAGCATCTCAAGAGCATCTGAGTCAATTTATTGCCACTCCAACGCGGATTTATACCAAGCTTGCATCGCTTTCAAATCAGATCGGACAGAAAAGGGAAACCTTAGTACCAAATGCTTTGGAATGTGTGCATCGATTGAAGGAGGAGGTACCTCTGGTTTCCCCCATAGCGGCAGAGTACTGGACATGGCAGGATTTCCTCAAGGAGCAACAGGTTGACGTCCCTGAACTTAACATTTCACGTCAATCTCCTTAGCCCGGTAGCAGCAAGTCATGAGCAGCAAGTAGAGCTAGGTCGCAAGTCGCACCAACAGGACAGGTCGCAGGTCGCATCACCTACCAGGTCGCAAGTCGCACATACCAGTCAGGTCGCAGAAAGAACGGGTCGCAAGGTAACCCAACGGTCAAGAAGGTGAACAGTCTAGGAAACCCAACGAGTAGTTTTGGCATTATAAATACTCCTACGGGATCTTGTATAGAGGCTTTTCTTTTTTGGACACTCAAGAGCTAGAGGCAATTGTATTGAAAGATTCTACACTTGAGCATATGAATATAGATTCTTGTTAAAACACCCTATGGTTATGATGTGTTTTGCTGTGCGAACATTGTGCGTATTCCTTGTACAGTTTCAGAACATCCTATGATTAATGAAGCTGCACTCTTCATGTCATCATTTATGCGCCATGGCTATCTGTGTTGTATCAATGATGTTCATTTTATCATCTGTTCTATTAATGAATGTTAATGAACTATTTTGTTAGCATTTCGTTTTATCTTTCAGGAAGTAAAGAGGTATCTTATCATAAAGAACTATTTCTTTTGTGATCATACTACCTTACAAGCATTACCCCACAAAAGATGTGTTGCTAATGACATCTCTTGAGGTGTATGTGCTTTATCTATAATCTTGCTACGCATAGTGTTTGATTCGTGTTTAACACATCAATCTTGTATTCTGTATCATGTGAATAAGTGTATGTCCACAGGTTCAAACAGGTTCTTTTGAGACCGAAGGGAAGTCATCTTAAGTGGTAGCCGGACCCACACCCCGGACGGGATCCCTACTCCAAACGGTTTAAGGTCTAATTGGGACTTTCTACCGGGGAGATCTATATCTTGTTGGCGGGACAAATTTTCCGTCAAC
>JAXQQM020063736.1:0-58043 GCA_034641835.2 Pinus albicaulis
TTTTCTTCGATGCCCATACACACCTGCTGTCATTTTGTCTCGCAGCTTCAACTCGTCGACCACATCGCTCACTCAACCTCATCGTCTTTTCTTGCTAGCCTCCCTCACGCTCCTTCCTACTCCAACATGTGACAGAGGCATCGAATGCATTGTCTTCGTGGTAGAGACATGGGACAGTCCTCATGCCCACCCATATCCATTGACTCCGACACTTGCTCCCAACCTCCTGAAGAGAATTCTGCCCATTTCCACTATGATTGTTCCATGGATAGACCCTGACTTACAACCACAATCACTGTCAGCTTCCAGGAAGCGCCTTCAAGCTCTGCAGAGACAGGTTCCAGAAAGAAACCATGGAAATCCACAATCGCTCTAACACCTCCACAACACTCTCGGAAATCTGAAGCTTTGTCGGTCAAACCTGAAACACACTCCTTTAGTAGCAAAGGTAGTGGAAGTGGAAGTCCTGAATGTTCCGGTGGTGAAAGGAGAAAGGGGAGCGCCAACCTTGTGCTCACCGCTACCACGCCACAACCCACCGCCCAACACTCAAAGAAAGATAATGACTCTTCGGATGAATATTGGTGTCTTATCATTGAGGATCCACCGCCACAGCTGCAAGACACCTAGCATGATATTCAGCCAAAACAATGAGAGCTTTGTTCTCTCGGTTTTGATTAATTTCTCTAGTATTATGTATTTCTCTATTTTGTCAAACTCTTTGTCGTTTCTCGACAATGCTGGTTTCCCTAATGAGGGTAGTGATTTTTGAACGTTGCTCCCTCCGGAATTGGCTAGCATAGAAATTCCGAGGCAAGCTTCAACCAGTACACTATGTTTTCATTAATAGAATTAGTCCAATTTAGAAAAAAAAAAGAATATGTTTGTAAATATATTTATTTTGAAATAGGGTTTTTATAATTTTAATTTAATTATTTTTTACTCTTTTAGTATGTAGAGATGTTTTGATATAGTGTTTAATATTTTGACTAAATTAAATTATAAGAAGAATTGAATTAAATTAAATACAAAAATGAATTTAAAATATTTAACTAATTCAAAATAATAATAAAAATAAAAAAGGTCTATGGTATTGAGAACCGGTGGTATTGACTCATGGTATTCATGTGGAATGTATTCTAGGAAATTAAAGCATCCTAGATCCATGTTAACTCTTAAATTTGACAAGTGCCAACATGGATCAAATATTTTGATATGCAAACCTCTTCTAGAATAAGCATGTCTATAGTGGAATTGAACTTATAAAGCTTTAATTTAATTATCTGAAATTGTTAGAGAGATTATATGGATTTAATCTTGATGGAATATTCTAGAATATTATTAATAGTAATCATAAATAAAAATAGAAATTTATTTTAAAAATAGTTATCCCCTTTCTACCCTCTTAATTAAATTGTTTAATTAAAAAATTATTATGTGAACACGTGTCATATAATTATGAGTTTATGCTTTTTGGAATGTGGTATTAGTAAGCCATGGTATTGGCCGATGATATTATAACAAGTCTATCTACAAGTTAATAATTTTCAATGTAAAGTAGAGATTAATATACAAAGTTAAAAGTCATATTACATATTTTTTAAATTGTATATATGTTAAACATTAAGTTTCCTATAAAACAAATATTATAATAATAATAATAATAATTTAAGATAAAATTAGAATGAAATATTAGTTATTAATTAAATTTAAATATGAAATTCATTATTTTAATATAAATATATATATATATATATATATATATATATATATATGATGTTTCACTAGGACTTGTTTGACACGAGGTCTACTACATCTCTTTAGCGTCTTCTTTCTTTAATTAGATAAAGTTACTTTGGGAACGCTTGTGTGGGATATGAACTTTAAACCTCTTACTTTGCACAATAGGTCATATCATAGGGATTTCCAACTTAATTGCACTACGAGGGCTAAATTTTATACTAATTTATTTATTTATTTCACTAAAAGAAAATTTGAATTTTGAAATTTTTAATTTACATAATATTTTCATAATAAGATTATTTTCAATTGAAATAATACTTCATCAATGTTAAAATGGATCTTAATTTATAACTATTATTTATATTATTTATATATTTTTTAGAAATATTCTTATTTTTAATTATATATTTATTAATTAAATTTATTAATTTTTTATTAACTTGTTTATTTCTTATATATTTTGAGGATTAGGAATATGAATTAGTTTATAATTTTGTTAATAAAACAAGAAAATTTGAATCAATTTATTAAATTTATCATAATCTTAACACAAATATTAAAACTAAATGAGATATATACTCTTGAAGATAAAATTATTCTTATTTCCAATTAAATGTTTATTAATTGTTTTTTAAAGATGTTATTAATTTATTTTTTTAATTTTACTTATGAAAGTAGATTTATTTATAATTTTATTAAAAAAATTCAAATTAAAATATAATTTATTTATTTAAAATAATTTATTATACTTATCACAATCACAAGGTACATATTAAAATTAAAAGTATTAAGTGTTCTTCACTACTAATGACATTATATGTTTTAAAAAACTGCAATAAAAATTTTAATTTATTCGTCAATAGACCTCCACACATGCATTTATTCTCGGCACATGGTTACTCTGTACATACTCCTTTCCCACAAATACCTCCATACTCAATAATGTTCCACACATGCATTTGTTCTCGGCACATGCTTCATACTCCTTTTCCACAAATACCTCCATACTCAATAATGCTTTTCAGTTAGTTACTGACATTTGAAATTGTTATTAATTGATCTGGGTTTGAGATGTCATGGGGAGGAATAAAAGGTAAAAGAAAAATTGTATGTTCAGAGTGATGCTGTGTGGAGCAAGAAACATAAACCTATGGGTCTGAGATGCAACGGATATCAGCAGCGAAGACCTGAATCACGGATTGCTATTCTGACTAGAGCAAGGGTTATACTGTAGAGCACTGTACTCATTTGCGTTTCTAGAGAAATTGATCAGCGATCGAAGGAGATGAGTGGGCTTCAAGAGGGAGAACTTGTCGAAGCTCAGGTGCAGGCGCAGCATAATTCTGAAGCCCTTGAAAGGGGTGTACGGCTTATTAGGGATATACTCATGGAAGAAAGCAAATGAGCTGCTCGCATGCTTGGACGAGGTTTGGACGTACTGAAGGAGCTGGTTCATTTGTTTGAACGTCCCAGTGTGACCCATAACGAGGATAACGAGGATGAAGATGACGATGGAAAATTTTGCGGCTCCATTTGTTTAAAGGGCTGCGAAATGGTTGATTGTGTTCATTACAGAATCGCAAAAGATGGATTGGCCATCAGCGAAGCCATAGGCGGGCAGCAAGTTATATCGTTCGATGTTGAAGTTCTCCGCAAATTCGTTACTTGGTGGAACCTGCAAATAAATTAATCCTTCTGCAGAAATGATATCAACGTTAGTATTACCAGCGGCATCTTTCTTATTTTTGTGAAGGCTGGATATGCCTTCTGAGTATTGTTTTTAGGTATTCATTTCTTAATTTATGCTATCATCTGTCCAATATCAGCCAGAAATTTCAAAAGGTACTATGAAAGATTGAAAAATGCTGGTTAAAAAAACGCAAAAGAAACGCGTTCTTGATTTTGAATTCAGATAGAAAAAGAAGTTGTAAATGGAAATGATTTTGATGTAACGGCTAGATTTTTACCCTACTAAATATTTTGAAGGCTTTATTTTGATTGTTAATTTATTTAAAAAAATGTTTAACCAATCAAAAATAGTTTAAAATTTTATTTTTAAATTAAAATGTGGTTATTTGTGTGTACAAGAAACTTAATAAACTTCAGGCTCAAGAAGTACTCGCATTTCTTTTTATTTTATAGCATCTAACCTAGGTCCAATATAGGGTTATTAAAATACAGTTGAAGATAATAATGTAACTTTAATTTTCTAGGGATAAATTGCTTTTAAATTTTTTTCTTATAACCCTTTTGTTAATATAGAATAATGTAATATTTTAAAAAAATTTAAATTAAATATTTAAAAATATATATGAATTTTCAAAAATGTTATCGAATTAAGATATTTCAAAGGAACTTTTAATTTATATGCTCTTATATATTCAACATTTTTAATTTACATGCTCTTACATATTCACCGTTTTTGCAGATGTGTAAATTAAGACATTTTCACCATTTTTCCAGATATGTGTTAAATTAAGGCATTTGAAAGGAATCTTCTATTTATATATTATAATATGTTTTTTTTTTTTAATATTGTAGAGGTGATGTATTTGAGTCTTGTTTGTGTATTTTGCCGGTATATTTGTTTCCTTATCAATATAAAATAAAACTTTATAATGGACATGTATAATGATAATTGAATAAATTAACTTGTTGGTTTATATTTGAGTTCTATTAAGGAATTTCATTTCCTAATTTCGATAGGCACTAATATTAAATTTACTAAAAATAAAATAATAATTTGTAAAGTATATAAATAAAATGGGTTTAAAAGGAATAAAAATCAGATAATTTAAATCCACTAATTCTATTTTTGTAATTGCAATTATACGATTAGTAATCTGTAAATTATAGTAATGTGATTTAATAATAATAATAATAATAATAATTTTTTTTATATATATTAACTAATAATAATTAATAATATAATTAGTAGCAAATTTATAATAATTATAACCATTAATAATATGTGTGTAAATATCTTTTCTCTCATGGCGGTATCACACGACTCTCGTAGCTCTCCTTCACAGCCTGACTCTGCACTCCACTAATGGCAGCCCCAATGGGAGGGGCGAGCACCCCTCCCCCTCCTGAAAATTCTCCTCTTGACACTGCCATACAGCTTCGAATGCACATATCCCGTCCTCTGACTCTGCAGAGCCATAGGTACACCCAAACTCTAAGAATAATGACAAACCGAAGAGTCACAATGCTTCTACAGAGCGGAAGAAAGCCTCCTCTGCCACATGCATTCAGATAGTAGCCAACCGCCCGAAAATTGACCTTCCAGGACATCGCATCAATGCAAAAGTTAAGTACATCAAAGACCATGCCCTCATTGCAAAATTTATAGGCTTCTAGCCTACTAAGAAGGCTCTCCAGGGCTAGATCGCTTCGAAATCGAAACCAAAGGGACATGTCACTCTTCAGCTTGGACTAAAGGGCTTCTTCAATGCCATCTTCAACTGCATCGAGGACATAAATCGTATCTGGGATGGTGGTCCTTACTTTTTCAACTCAGCAGGCCTGTATCTAAGAGAATGGGTTGAAATGTTCAACCCAGACAAGGAGTACTTTAATTGGGCATCAGTCTGGATCAGAATGTATTCATTTCTGCTACAATACTGGGATGAGGAATCCTTAAAGTTCATTGGAAATGTACTGGGAGAGTTCATCAAGATAGCTGAAGAAACCAAACTTAAAAGTTACATGTCTTATGCAAGGATATGCATATACATGCATCTAGCTAAAGCCCTAACAGATTCGGTAAGTCTCTTTCATGATGATTTTGAATGGGTTCAAACCATAGATTAAGAGCATGTCCCTTTTCGATGCCGAAAATGCCATGAACATGGACATCTATTCAGGGATTTCCCCTTAAACCAACCTCCTAAACCTACCCCTCGCCTTGAAAAACATTGATGCGGAGGGCTTCACCAAAGTCCCTAGTTGCAAAAAGCACTGAAAGAAATGTAATGCCATCACCAAAGTATCCCCCACCCCTTCCACCCGTAACAATTTTGATATCCTTGCTAATCAAACGATCTTAGAAGGAGAATCCTCGCACCCCTCATCTGAAATGCTCAAATCTTCCATTCACCACCCCTCTGTCACTCCTTTGATTATCGCCACCCCCCTCTCACTCACTCTGACCCATAGGGATCCACCCCTTGGCCCAGCAAAGGCAAGGCCGTATTCCTTTGGAAACTCTTAGCTGGCTCCTTAGAAAGAAGAATCCATGCCATAAATGAATCAGCCTACTCATATGGATGAAGAACCCGAGAGTATTAATCTAGGAGATATGGAAATCTTGGCTTTGGAAATGGCATGCAAACACAAGGAATATGACAAGATACCCACCCAGTAGATTGAAAGCCTAGAATTAGTACTCTTTAGGGCACAAAAAATCCACTCTTTGGGTTTTCAAGTAGGAAACCCTTAGGATGGAAAAAATATAATCAAAGAGTCAAAGAAAAGAGGGCGAATAATAGATCTGCAAGGAGCAATAATTGTAGGAGAAATTCTTGTCGAATCTGGGCAAAATCCCAAGCTAACCAAGTTCTTCCAGTCGATCTCCCATAGTTCTCAATGAAGCTCACCTCATGGAACATTCGAGGGCTCAAAATCCCCCCAAGCACTGAATGATCAAGAACATGATACAACAAGAAAGACCATATGTATTCTTTATACATGAAACCAAATGTACTAGTACTACTCTTGACTCCGTCATCACCAAGTTATGGTATGGATGCAGTACAACGACTGTTGATGCCTCTAGCGCATCAGGTGGCTTAGCCATAGCTTGGGATCCTCAGACCATATCCCTCTCGGACATTCACACGTCTCATAATTTCATTCAAGCTTCCTTTTAGCTGATAGGCTCCAACATCCATGGTAGCCTCAGTAATGTGTACTTCCCTCAAGACCCTCTTTAGAAAGTAGCCCTGCTCAACACCTTGGACATCCCTAACTCTTCTAGATGCCATCCTCTTTGGATCATTGGAGGTGACTTCAACATGATCACTAAGTTCAAGGAAGAAAAATGTGGTCGATCTAGGCTTGAGACGGATAGTCTTAGCTTCAAATATTTCATTGAAGTAAACTAGTTGATTGATCTTCCCTTATCCAATGGGATGCACACTTGGAACAAAAAAATATTCGGCTTACAGCAAATAGCCTTAAGATTGGACCACTTCCTCATCTCAGAAAATGCAATTCATCTGGGAGGTGACATTCCCTCCTCCATACTTCCATGGGTTGGTTTCGATCACTAGCCCATCCTCTTCCAGTGGTCATGTTGAAGAGCAACTAATAATCGACCATTCTGGTTTTCTCACTCAGACTTCAAAGATTTGGCTACCACTTGTTGGAGTAGTTTCACACCACCTTCTGGATCCAAAATGTTTCAATTTCAACAAAAACTCAAGAATCTAAAATATTCTCTCAAGAAATGTAATAATTCCACCTTTGGGAACATATTCCAGCATTAGAAGGAACTGGAGCAGCAAATATCTGAGCTATAGCTGCACATCATTAAAGAAGGTAGATCAGATTCTCTAGCTTCCGAGGAAAAGATCCTCCTTACTAAATTGGCTGAAAGATGAATGCAAGAAAAAATTCTATGGAAACAAAATTCAAGGATTTTTTGGCTCAAATAAGGGAAGAAGAATACTAAATTCTTCCATCGCTCCATCATTCAGTGATGAATGCATAACCATGTTTCCATTCTCAACAATAGTCAAGGGGATCGGCTAGAGGAACATGAGGATATAGAAAAAGAACTCCTTAGTCAATTCAAGAATATCCTTCAGGAGCCTCTTGGATGTAGGCAAAAATCAATCAACAATATTACTCAGCACATCCCTAAGCTCATAACTAAATAACACAGTCAAATGTTACTCAAACCTGTCTCCCTCCAAGAAGTGGAATAGGCAATGGCTAAGCTCAAATATGGTAAGGCTCCTGGTCTTGACAGTTTCACCTCAAATTTCTTCCATTACTTCTAGGAATACATCAAATTGGAGGTTTGGGACTTGGTAGAGGAATCTAGAAGTATCCATTGGATTCTCTCGTCTCTCTATGCAACTTTTCTAGCCCTCATCCCAATCGCATTGTGCAACGTCATCTACAAGCTAATATCCAAATTCATCGCCAACAGGCTCAAACCTCTTCTCCCAATGCTCATCTCTCCAGAATAGACAGGCTATGTGGAAAGACAACAAATCCCCGATGGGATCATTCTCATCATGAAGTCCTTTATTCTCAGAAGCATCTAAAGAAATCAGGTATGCTCTTAAAAATAGATATCTCCAAAGATTTTGATAAACTAAGTTGCGGCTACATCAACCATATTCTCATAGCCTTCGGCTTCTGCCCAACTTGGACTTGCTCGATCATGAACCTTATCTCTTCTGCTTTCTATTCTATTCTTATCAATGGGGCTCCCTCTCCCCCTTTCATCCCCTCCCAAGGTATTCATCAAGGGGACCCTCTCTCGCCCTTCCTCTTTGTCCTTATGGCAGAAGGGTTAGGTCGTCTCATCCAACATGCAACCTCTACCCACTCTCTTCGGGGTATCTTTATCCATGAAAATCATCCCATCACTCACCAACAGTTTTTAGATGATAACATGTTGTTCGTTCATCCGTTAGTTCAAGAAGCCAACACCTTCAAGTCTCTGTTCGACATATTTTCTGAAGCCTCGGGCACCACCATGAATGCTGGCAAATCTCAAATATTCTTTTTCAATACTCCAGCTATAACTCAATGCAACATTTCCAGAATTCTTGTCTTCTCCATAGACTCTCCGCCCTCTAAATACCTTGGAGCTCCTCTCATTGATTCAACGATTAAGCACTCCTCTTGGAAAGAGCTTCTAGACAAACTTGAGGCTTATCTTTCATCCTAGACCTACAGATCACTCAAAATCGCTAGCAGACTAGTCCTTATCAAAGAAATCCTCCAATCCATGCCCTTGCACCTCTTCTGTATGTTGGAAATGCCAAAATGGGTACTAATAAAAATCATAAATCTACAACGCAAAATCCTTTGGGGCACTTCGGGGTTAAATCAGAAATGGGCATTGGTGAAATGGTCATCTATGTGGACTCCAAAACTAGATGGAGGGCTAGGGTTGAGGGATCCACACCACAATAACGCAGTCATTGGAGCACGTATTTTGTGGATGTGGCTTTCCCAGCCTCACACTCCCTAGGCTTGTTTATGGACTGCCAAATATGCCAACAACAAGTCGTACATAGTTCTTATTAGACTCATTTCAGTGGACTTTGGCTCTCTCATCTAAAACGCTGCCAAACAACATAGGGCTATCATCCAAGAGCATAGTTTCTAGGAGGTCATATCAGGACACTCTGCTCGCTTTTGGGAGGATTCATGGCAGAAAATGCCCAAATTGGCATACCTCTTCCAAAGACCCCGATGGCAAGCTACTCTTCAAGCTCAAGTGAATAACCATGTTAAACACTTCTGGAAACCCCCACCCATCTTGGGTTACTACAAATAGATCCTAGCTACTTAATGGAAAGATAACTGGCAGGAAGAAACATACGAGGATATTGAGAAAGAGTTAAGAAAAAGAAATATCAGATGCTTGGAAAATGAGGATATACTTCGATGGGGCCATACTCCTCATGGTAATTTCTCCACCAAAGAATATTATCACTTTCTCTTTTCCACAACTCAGGAACCAAAGGACAAGATTTGGACTCAAATTTGGAGACCAAGCATCTGGCCCAAAATATCCACCTTTCTTTGGCTACTTAGCAAGAAAAGTATTCTCACCTGGGACAATATTCTCAAGAGGGGATTCATAAGCCCTTCAAGATGTCCCAACTGCCTAGAGAACGCTGAAACTATCTCTCATTTAATGGATATTTGCACAACGACCAACAACCTATGGGAGAATATAGACATCAAATGCAGAAGATGTAGCAGAATTAAAAGTGAAATTGCGAGTACTCTTAAGAATTGGTCCACTGACCCTTTCAATAGGAAGCTGCTCAACACTCTTTGGATCCTTCTTCCCGGCTTGCTTCTTTGGTTAGTTTGGAAGGAACAAAACAGGCGAATATTTAAAAATAAAATCACTCCTTTGGATACCATCTGGACCAATCTATGCACAACCTACAAGAAACTCTGGCATTACATCACTGGTAGGACTCTGACATCCCAAATAAGCCTCTAGAAATTATCATACGGGTGAATTGTCACCTTTCCATTCCCAATTTCCCTTTGAGCTCTCGCACCCCCTTTAGTCATCCAAATTCATCCAGCTCATGGATTCCCCCTACTTGTGGGCTAATAAAGATGAATTTTGATGGATCCTCTAAAGGAAATCTAGGTGCAGCTAGTTTTTGGTGGCATCTTTAGAGACTCAGCAGGGACCCCCCTTGGCATATTCTTTGGTTCAATAGGCTGCGACTCAAACAATTCTCCAAAACTAGAAGGTATATTGTAGGGGATCTTACTGGCTCAGGAGCACAATTTTTTCCCCTTAGAAGTGGAAGGAGACTCTCAAATTCTCATTAATACGACCACTCATCTCCCCTTGGGAGCCTCCACCTCCAAGGTATTGAAGAGTTGGCACCTTGCCACAAGGTTTGAAAAAATTGAACAATGGCTTAAGACTCATCAGGCTATCTTCTTCAAGCATGTCAGACACTCTGCTAATAAGGTATTGGATCTCTTAGAAAAAAAAGGAGTTGAGAATGATATCACCCTCTTTGTGGGCCCTCTCTCCACTAATAATGATTACTCTCTCATTCAGGAATGCACGCAACTGGTGTAAAATGAAGCTATGCCCCTGGATGCAGGTGTTTGAAATTGAACGGGAGGTGGCAGGCCCAAAGCGTGACACATGGCCTAGCCACATGGCCATGCATGGGGCCTATCCTGTAGCCTTTAACTACTCCAGCTACTTGTCTCAGATCGCCTTAACTGTCACTACTGTTCGCCTTAATGCTCGTTCGGTACGTTGCCCTGAGCTTTTCTTAATGGCATTGTGTCCTCCATCGCTGCCATTATCTTCTTTCCGCATTTTTATTTTTGTTGTCTCAGCTCCAAGCTCCCACTTGCCCTTAGAAATGAATTGAGACCTCCAATTTATGTTTACTTCGATGCCCATACACACCTGCTTTCATTCTATCTCGCAGCTGCAGCTCGCCGACCACATCGCTCACTCAACCACATTGTCTCTGTTTACTAGCCTCCCTCACGCTCCTTCCTGCTCCAACATGCGGTGGAGGCATCGAATGCATTGTCAACGTGGTAGAGGAAGGGGACAGTCCTCACGCCCACCCATATCCATTCACTGCGACAGTCGCTCCCAACCTCTTGAATACCATTCTACCATTTCCACTATGATTGTTCCATGGATAGACCCCGACTTATAACCACAATCACTGTCAGCTTCCAGGAATCACCTTCGAGCTCTGTGGAGAAAGGTTCCAGAAATCACTCTAGCGCCTCCACAGCACTCTCGAAAATATGAATCTTTGTGGGTAAAACCTGAATTGCACTCCTCCAATAGCCAAGGTAGTGGAAGTGAAAGTCCTGAATGTTCGGGTGGTGAAAAGAGAAAGGGGAGCTCCAGCGTTGTGCTCACCGCTACCACGCCAAAACCCACCACCCAAAACTCAAATAATGGTAATGACTCTTCAGATGAATATGGGTGTCTTATTGTTGAGGAGCCACCGCCACAGCCGCAAGACACTTGGGATGATATTCAGCCACAACAATGAGAGGTTTGTTCTCTCAGTCTTGATTAATTTCTCTGTTATTATGTATTTCTCTATTTTTTCAAACTCTTTGTCATTTCTGGAAAATGCTCGGTTCCCTACTGAGGGAAGTGATTTTCAAACATTGCTCCCTTCGGAATTGGCTAGTATAGAAATTTCGGAGGCAAGCTTCAACATGTACACTATGTTTTTATTAATAGAATTAGTCCAATTTAGAAAACAAAAAAAATATGTTTGTAAATATATTTATTTTGGAATAGGGTTTATATAATTTTAATTTAATTATTTTTGACTCTTTTAGTATGTAGAGATGTTGTGATATAGTGTTTAATATTTTGACTAAATTAAATTATAAAAATAATTGAATTAAATTAAATAAAAAAATGAATGTAAAATATTTAACCAGTTCAAAATAAAATAAAAAAATAAAAAATAATAATAATAAAAATAAAAAAGGTCTATGGTATTGAGAACTGGTCGTATTGACTCATGGTATTCATGTGTAATGTAGTCTAGGAAATTAAAACATCCTAGATCCATGTTAACTCTGGAATTTGACAAGTGCCAACATGGATCAAATCTTTTGATATGCAAACCTCTTTTAGAATAAGCATGTCTATAGTGGAATTCAGCTTATAGAGCTTTAAATAATTATCAGAAATTGTTAGAGAGATGATATGGATTTAAAATTCATGGAATATTCTAGAATATTATTCATAGTAATCATAAATAAAAATAAAAATTTATTTTAGAAATAGTTATCCCCTTTCTATCCTCTTAATTTAATTGTTTAATTAAAAAATTATTATGTGAACATGTGTCATATAATTATTAGTTCATGCTTTTTGGAATGTGGTATTAGTAAGCCATGGTATTGGTCCATGATATTATAACAAGTCTATCTACAAGTTAATAATTTTCAATGTAAGGTAGAGATTAATATGCAAAGTTAAAATTCATATTACATATTTTTAAAATTTTATATATGTTAAATGTAAGTTTTCTATAAAACAAATATAATAATAATAATAACAATAATTTAAGATACAATTATAATGGAATATTAGTTATTAATTAAAATTAGATATTAATTTCATTATTTTAATATATATATATATGTATATATATATATATATATATATATATATATATATATATATATATATATATATATATATATATATATATATATATATAAACCATATCTGCAACTATGTTTCACTAGTACTTGTGTCGCACGAGGTCTACTTATTGGGTGTGGAGCCTTATTATCTTTTTTACTTTGTATCACAGCATTGGATCCCCGTACCTTAAATGGGGTGGCAACGCCGCCCGTAAATTAATCACTGCCGTGGGGGGTCCAGGGGGCCGCAACGACTTTATGGAGCTCCCCCCCCCCTAGCGGGGGGTTTCGGGGGCAGTGTCCCCGAAGCTAAAAACAAATGTAAAATTGCCTTGTAAAAGTATAGTAATTTCTAGTCAATCTTGTCCGTTCATTAGGCAAATGATCTGATGGTAGAAGCTAAGTTTAGTTTAGGGTTTTTTCCCTAGAAGGAAACCCCTCACTTTTATGAGGGTATTATATTGGCGCTGTGTATGGTATGTGTATTCTGGGAGCGAGAAACAGAGAGGGAGACTGTGAGAGAGAACAGAGGATATTGCAACAGATTTGCTGCAGGTTGTGTCTCTTCATTTTTTCTAGATAATAGAAAGGAAGGACTGGCTATTGGGGGTGGATGTAGCCCAAACTGGGTGAACCACGTATATCTATGTCTCTCTCGTTTTATGTGTTTTGTGTGCTTGTATTTTCCGCATATTTTATGTGTTTCATTGCTCTGTAAAATATAATTTTCTAACAACTGGTATCAGAGCCGAAGGTATATTTTGCTGATAAACTCACAGGAAAGAAGGGTTCCTAGTTCGAGTGGGAGCAATGGCGGAAGATGGTAAGTTTAGGGTCGAGAAATTTAATGGCCAAAACTTCCCGCTGTGGAAGATGCAGATGGAAGATTATATGTATCAGAAAGATCTGTACCTACCATTGAGTGGAAAAACAAAGAAGCCAGCAGCCATGAAAGATGCGGAATGGAACATTCGCGATAGAAAGGCACTCGAAACAGTACAGTTGTGCCTTGCGGCGTCAGTTGCCTTCAATATTTCGAAGAAAACAACAACAGAGGGTTTGATGCAGACGTTGGTGAAACTATTTGAAAAACGCTCAGCTTGAAACAAGGTATTTCTTATGAAACGATTATTTAATATGAAGATGTCGGAAGGTGGATCTGTTGCAGACCATTTAAATGATTTTAATACAGTTACCAGTCAGTTAAGTTCTGTAGGGGTAAACTTTGATGATGAATTTAGAGCTCTGTTATCCTTGTGCTCATTTCCAGAGAGTTGGAATGGTTTAGTAATGGCCATTAGTAACTCTGTATCTGGATCTAGTACTTGAAATTTTGATGATGTTGTCGGTGCTATCCTTAGTGAGGAAATGCGATGGAAAAGCTCCGGTGAGACATCAGGTAATACTTTGAGTGCAGAGTCTACGAGAAGAAGAATGGAAAGAGGAAAGAGCTCGGGATATCACAGTAAATCAAGAAAAGGTAGATCCAAGTCCATATCGGGGATAGTGTGCTGCAAATGTAGAAAGAAAGGACACCTAAAGAAATATTGTAGATCTCGGAAGGGAAAAGAAGGAGACAGACAACAAGCAAACAATCATGAAGCAAATGTGACAGGTGATGTGTTACAAGAAGCTTTGATTCTTTCTTTCGAAAATGTTACTGATTCTTGGGTTGTAGATTCAGGGGCTTCATTCCATGCCACACCTGATAAGAAATATTTTCATGACTATGTTCAAGGAGATTTTGGACAAGTTTGTTTGGGTGATGATAAACCCTGTAAAATTGTTGGAATGGGTAAGGTTATTATAAAACAATAGAATGGAAACCAATGGCTATTAAATAAGGTAAGGCATGTTCCAGATCTAAAGAAAAATTTGATTTCAATAGGGCAGTTAGGCAGTGAAGGTTGTGTGACAAATTTCACAGACAAAACTTGGAAGGTCACCAAAGGAGCCCTAGTAATAGCAAAAGGAGAAAAGGTTGGTACATTGTATTTATGCAATGGTATTTATAATTTTGTTAATTCTTTAACTTCTAAAGGATTAGATGCAGCATTATGGCATCATAGGCTCGGACACATGAGTGAGAAGGGGATGAAGATTCTTCACTCAAGAAATTTGTTGCCAAGTTGGAAGAATGTTGATTTGGATTTCTGTGAAAATTTCATTTATGGAAAACAAAAGAGAGTCAGATTTCTCAGAGTTGGGAAACAAAAGAAGAGCAAAAAATTGGAGCTTGTACATATAGATGTATGGGGACCTACTCAGGTATCATCTCTCGGTGGCTTTCACTATTATGTTATGTTTATTGATGATGCAACTAGAAAAACTTTGATTTATTGTATTCAAAATAAATATGATGTATTTGATGCTTTCAAGAAATGGAAATATTTGGTTGAGATTGAGACAGGAAAGAAGTTGAAGTGTCTAAGATCAGAAAATGGAGGTGAATATTGCAGCAAAGATTTTGATAGGTACTGTTCAAAGCATGGAATTCGTAGAGAGAAGACAGTTCCAAGAACAACATAAGAAAATGGTGTGTCAGAAAGAATGAACGAAACAATCATGGAGCGTGCAAGTTGCATGAGATTGCATGCAGGATTTCCTTTACAATTTTAGGCAGATGCTGTAGATACTTTTTTTTATCTAATAAACAGAGGGCCTTCAAGTTCCTTGGATGGTTGTATTCTAGAGGAAGCATGGACAGGTAAAAAGGTAAACTACTCTTTTTTAAATCCTTTTGGTTGTGAGGCTTTTCTCCATATTAATAAAGAAAATAGAACAAAGCTTGAGGCAAAATCAAAGAAATGTACCTTTATTGGATATGGTGTTAATGATTTTCGTTATCGCTTATATGATTATGAAAATCACAAAATCATTAGGAGCAGATATGTAATATTCAATGAAAAGGTCTTGTATAAGAATCAGTTACAGGAAAAGAAACACGAAAAAGAAAGCAAGGAATACACAGTTCTTGATGAGATAACTGAAAAAGTAAAGGTGCCTGAAAATAATAATAATCAACAACCACAGGAGTAGCAACCACCACAACAGCAACAGGCACCTCAAACACCTAAAAATGGTGTTAGAAGATCTACCAGAATAAGTAGATCTCCTGAACGATACTCTCCTTCATTATATTATTTATTACTGACTGATTCTGGTGAACCCGAATGTTATGAAGAAGCAATGCAAGTTGAAAGCAAGAAGAAGTGGGAGTTAGCCATGGAAGAAGATATTGACTCCTTAATGCATAACTAGACTTGGGACTTAGTCAAGTTGCCTACAGGTAAAACTACATTGCAGAATAAATGGGTTTACAGGTTGAAGGAAGAAGATGGAGGAAAATAGAGGTACAAAGCTAGACTTGTGGTGAAGGGGTTTGCACAAAAGAAAGGTATTGATTTTGATGAAATATTTTCTCCTGTTGTTAAGATGACTTCAATCAGAACTATCTTAAGTCTTGTAGCAACGGAAGAG
Source organism: Pinus albicaulis (assembly GCA_034641835.2). Taxonomy (NCBI): domain Eukaryota; kingdom Viridiplantae; phylum Streptophyta; class Pinopsida; order Pinales; family Pinaceae; genus Pinus; species Pinus albicaulis. The sequence goes on from JAXQQM020063736.1 coordinate 16,105, forward strand.
TTACATCTTGAATAGTTAGATGTAAATACAAAATTTCTCCATGGAGATTTGGAGGAAGAGATATACATGCAGCAACCAGAAGGATATGGGGTCAAAGGGAAAGAAAAATTGGTGTGTAGGTTAAAGAAGAGCTTGTATGGCTTAAAACAGGCTCCAAGGCAGTGGTATCTAAAATTTGACAAGTTTATGTGTGAACAAGGTTATACTAGATGTCACTCTGATCATTGTGTTTATCTAAAAAGGAAAAATGATGGCAGCTATATTATATTGTTATTGTATGTAGATGACATGCTTGTTGCAGGGTCTAACATGCAGGAAATAAATGTGCTCAAAAGAAAATTGGCAAATTCATTTTCAATGAAGGATTTGGGAGCTGCAAAACAAATCCTTGGTATGAGAATAACTAGAGACAGGAAAAATCGCAAATTAACACTGTCTCATAATGAGTACATAGAAAAGGGGTTGTAAAGATTTAATATGCAGAATTCAAAACCAGTTAGTACACCTTCTTCTAGCCATTTCAAACTTAGTAAGGAGATGTGCCCCAAGACCCATGAAGAAATTGAATATATGTCTAAAGTTCCATATGCATTAGCATTTGGAAGCTTAATGTATGAAATGGTCTGCACAAGGCCTGATATTGCACATGCAGTGGGATTTGTAAGAAGGTACATGAACAATCTAGGAAAAGAACATTAGATGGCAGTAAAATGGATTCTCAGATATTTGAGAGGTACCACAAATCAAGAATTATGCTTTGGTGGTTCAAACATTGCTCTACAGGGATATGTTGATGCAGATATGGTAGGTGACATAGATAACATGAGGAGCACTACAGGATATGTATTTACTGTAGGTGGAACAACTATCAGTTGGGTTTCAAAAATCCAAAGTATTGTTGCACTTTCAACAAGAGAAGTAGAGTATGTTGCTGCTACAGAGGCTAGTAAAGAAATGATTTGGTTACAAAGGTTTATGGATGAATTGGGTAAGAAGCATGATATGGGCATGCTATACAGTGATAGCCAAAGTGCCATTCATCTTGTAAAAAACTCAGCATTTCATTCCAGGACTAAACACATACATCTCAAGTACCATTTCATACGGTCAGTCTTGGAAGATGGAGAGCTGAAGCTGAAAAAGATACACACTAGCCATAATCCTAGAGATATGCTAACAAAAGTTGTAATTAGGGAGAAACTAAGAATGTGCTCAGTTTCAATTGGTCTTCAAGGATGATGATGAAGATGAGAAACAACGAGGTCCAAAGAGGAGTCAGTGTCCAGCAAATGAAGCAGCGGTGGAGTTACTACAATCAGTCTCTAAGTGGGAGATTGTTGGGTGTGGAGCCTGATTATCTTGTTTACTTTGTATCACAGCATTGAACCCCCATACCTTAAATGGGGCGGAATGGCCACCCGTATATTAATCACTGCTGTGGGGGGTCCAGGGGGGGTGGTAGCGACTTTATGGAGCCCCCCCCTGGCAGGGGGTTTCGGGGGCACTGCCCCCGAAGTTGAAAACAGATGTAAAATTGCTTTGTAAAAGTATAGTAATTTCTAGTCAATCTGGGTCATTCATTAGGCAAATGATCTGACGGTAGAAGCTATGTTTAGTTTAGGGTTTTTTTTCCTTAGAAGGCAACCCATCGATTTTATGAGGGTATGATATTGCGGCTGTGTATGGTATGTGTATTCTCGGAGAAAGAAACAGAGAGGGAGACTGTGAGAGAGAACAGAGGATATTACAACGAATTTGCTGTAGGTTGTGTCTCTTCATTTTTGCTGGATGATAGAAAGGAAGGACTGGCTATTCGCGGTGGATGTAGCCCAAACTGAGTGAACCACGTATATCTTTGTCTCTCTGGTTTTATGTTTTTTTTGTGCTTGTATTTTCCGCATATTTTATGTGTTGCATTACTCTGTAATATATAATTTTCTAACACTACTACATCTCTTTAGTGTATTCTTTCTATGAGCAATTGGAAGAGCATCCATTGCAAATAAGATTCACACCAAAAAATAGTTTGTATTACCTCAACACATCAAGATACAATACGTATATATATAGTTGAAGTGAGATCCATCAAATTCTAATCTTGGAGATTTAGGTTAAGAGAATATCTCAACATTCTCCTAAAAAACCTCAAAGCCAATCCCCAAACTTAGCACACAGCATTAATGTGAGCATTATCTCAAACACCCCCCTTTAATGCTTACATTTCAAAACTTACAACACTGAAATCACAATTACAAAATTTGTCATTTGTCTTTTTCTGACTAGTCTTCATCAGTGCGTACACCCACTCTGAATCTTTCGGCTTCTGCTCTTTTCTTCTCCACACATTCGAGCTTCCCATTTGAAACATTTGAAGTACAAAATCTTTTGACCATCTTTGACGTTCTTTGTAGAACTGACGCTTGTCAACCTCTCGAAGGATAGTCTCGACAGTGAATCATTTTATTGATACACTTCCATCTGTGAAATTCCCCCGAAGAGAATATTTCGATAGTTATATAGGACAATGATCTAAGTACGAAATTTTTTCAGCAATCATTTAAACAACTGACCTTTCTACACAGTTACAAACTCACAAGGTAAAAGTAACCTGTAATTGTTGACTTGGAGCACCGAAGTACAACAAAGTCTGTAGCTTTTAACAGACTTCAAACATACTCAAACCAGTAATACATTCTTATAGCACCGAAGTGCTCAAGAATTACAAACTTTAATTATGCCACTTGTTACATATTTGGTTCTGCATTATTTGATTCTTTTCACACAACAAATTTCACATAATATATATCTAACAAATGCACAGGCAGCTTCAATTTCTCCATCAGTATAGGCATGCCGCAAGTGGCTCTATAGCACCTTCCTCTCGATGATTTGATTCTTCGACGATCGCAAATTCCATCTTTTGCAAATGAATTTGTAGCTTCCATCGAACGCAAGGCAAGAAATATCCATATATATACCCTCTTATTACAGATAGTTGACCAACAACACAATTGGGTCATCTATACAACAAGCATTCTTTTCTAACGTTGGGATCATCATTGTAGTGGGGTTGTAGAATCACGTTGAACCATCAACGCGTTGATACACCATGGATATCATCGAAAATCCTGAGCTTAGAAAAATGCCTGATGCTGCATTGGTTCCAGGAAGTGGGGAATTGTGTTGCACGTGGAAGATCCCACGATGAGTCTGCCACAATTGTAGGAATCAATGGCCATGTGGTCCAAAAATCATCAAGGTCCATACTTCCCAGCGATCTGGCACTCACCGTAATGCTGCACCCTCCGTGACCCTAACTCGTCAACGATCTTGCTTCCTTTGCTCAGCGTAATGACAAATATGTGATAGTAATGAAGGTCTTCCTCTTTTGTTTTCACCATAGGCAGCTCTGCTGGTAAAAAACGAACACACAACACTCTCACAAACAAAAGAATTCAACACTTCTAATCTATGTATATACAGAGAACCTCTCCCAAACTATTTCATCTTCCTAGGCACTCCCATAAGGGATTAAGCCCAGCTAGGCTCTGATACCATATGAGCAATTGGAAGAACATCCATTGCAAACAAGATTCACACAAAATAATAGTTTGTTTTACCTCAACACATCAAGATATAATACATATATATATATATATATATATATATAGTTGGAGTGAGATCCAACTAATTCTAATCTGGGAGATTTAGGTAGAGAGAACATCTCAACAGTCTCCTACAAAACCTCAAATCCAATCCCCCAACTTAGCACACAACATTAATGTGATCATTATCTCAAACACTTTCTTTAATTAGAAGAGGTTACTTTGGGAACGCTTGTGTGGGATGTCAACTTTAAATCTCTTTCTTTGCACAGTAGGTCATATACCAGGGATTTCCAACTCACTTGCACCACGAGGGCTAAATTTTATACTAATTTATTTATTTTTTCACCAAAAGAAAATTTGAACTTTGAAATTCATGATTTACATAATATATTCATAACAAGATTATTGTCAATTAAGATAATACCTCACCAATGTTAAAATGGATCTTAATTTATAACTATTATTTATATTATTTATATATATTTTTTAGAAATATTCTTATTTCTAATTATATATTTATTAATTTATTTATTTCTTATATCTTTTTATGATTATGAATATGAATTAGTTTATAATTTTATTAATAAAACAAGAAAATTTGAATAAATTTATCATAATCTTAACACAAATATTAAAACTAAATGGGATATATACTCTTGAAGATAGAATTATTCTTATTTCCAATTAGATGTTTATTAATTGTTTTTTTTTTAATTTATTTTTTAAATTTTAAATTTTTATTAACTATGTTAATAAGATTATGAGTGTGGATTTATTTATAATTTTACTGATAAAATACAAATTAAAATATAATTTATTTATTTAAACTAATTTATTATATTTATCACAATCACAAGGTACATATTAAAACTAAAGATGATAAGTGTTCTTCGTTACGAATGGCATTATATCCTTTAAAAAATTGTGATAAAAATTCTAATTTATTCATTAGTAGACCTCCACACATGCATTTTTTCTCGGCACATGCTTACTCCGTACATACTCCTTTCCCACAAATACCTCCATACTCAATAATGCTTTTCAGTTAGTTATTGACATTTGAAGTTGTTATTAATTGATTTGGCTAGACGTCATGGGGAGGTATAAAAGGCAAAAGAAAAATTTGTATGTTCAAAGTGATGCTTTGTGGAACAAGAAACCTAAACCTATGGGTTTGAGATGTTATGGGGAGGAATAAAAGTTAAAAAGAAAATTTTGTAGGTGTGAAGGGATGGTGTAAGGAGCAAGGAACATAAACCTATGCACTCGCACACCTCCAAACTAAAATATTTTATTTGTAATATTTTAATATTAAATAATCTCTATGTCTCAATTGCAATAACCCCTCGGGAAATCATAGAGATATTATTGATAATACTTTTATTATAAATAATACATATTTATTTATTCTAAATATCACTACTCAATTGAATTAAGATTGGAAATGGTGGCCATATTATTGGTGATATTTTTATTATAAATAATGCATATCTATGTATCCTAAATATCGCCAGTCAATTAAGTTAAGATTGTGGGAAATATTTTCTGGTAAAACTCTACACATAAGTATTGCACTACAACATAGAGAAGGTATTCTAAAAAAACCACACACACATATATATATATATATATATATATATATATATATAAATTATGTATTATTTTAAATATTATCTTAAAAAATTGTCATCCCCATTTGTTTAAGCTACTGCGAAATGGTTGATTTTGTTCACTATAAAGTGACAAAATAAGGATTGGCCATCAACAAACACATATCATTGGAAACAAGTTATATCAGTTCTGCTCAAATTCGTTAATGATGGAACCCGCAAATAAATAAATCCTTCTGTACAAATGATATTTTTGAAATTTTCATGCAAGTTACTTTTACGAACATCATCTTTCTTATTTTTGTGAAAGCTACTTATGCAAACCTTCGGAATATTGTTTTTAAATGCTTCATTTCTTAATTTATTTTATCAATGGAATGTAATCATCATCCCGCTAAGCGAGAGATTTCGAGAAGCACTAAGAAAGATTGAAGCATGCTCCGTTTAAAAAAAAAATCGAATTGATTTATGATTCTTGTGCAAGAAAAAAAAACCCAAAAATTGTAATTTGAAATGATCTTACAGGAAACGGGTAGTTTTTTACTCTACTAATTGTCTTGAAGTTGAAGTGTTTGTTTTGATGTTAATTTATTTTTTTACATTCTAAGAAGACGAGCGTTTAACCAATTACAAATACTTTAAAGCTTCATTTAAAAACAAAATGTAATTATTTCGTTTACAAGAAAGCTAATAACCTCATGGTCAAGAAGAACAATTTTTTTAAGCATGCCATCTTCCTCTAACCTTGAACCAATATAAAATTATTAAAATACAATTAAAGCTGTCTTAAACGGAAAATCGCTACAATACAATTGCAACTTTCTTAAACATGTAACTTTAATTCAGTGTATTAAACCCTTTTTTTTTAATATTCTCATAACCCTTTGAAGTAAATATTTGAAAAATATACAAGTTTTGAAGAAAGGTATCAGATTAAGACATTTGAAGGGAACTCTAAGCTCATATCGTATTATATACCTACTTTTTTTCGAGAAATGTGCGAAATTTAGATATTTGAAATGAACTTTCTATTTTCAAGCTATTATATATTTTATGGTTTTTCCGGGCGGCCGGTGATCTTTTACGTCACTTTTTTCAACGCGGTTATTTGTACTTGAGTTTCCTATTAGTATTAATGTATTTGATTTTATAATTTTGATAAGGAGTAATAATAAATTACTAAAATTATAATTAAAATAAAATTAAGATGAGATTATTATAAATTTTATTAATTTTTTTTATTATATTTATAATTAATGATAACGATGATTAACATCTACTAATATTAAGAAGAAGAAGAATCTAAATGCAATTCTTTAGTATCTTATTTATGTGCTAAAAAAGAAGGGAAATAAGTGCAACAAAATCACTATGGTTGGGTTGGTTTCACAAGTCAAGAAGATTGGAAGTGTGACAAATGTTAGGGAAATGAGATTGGATGTGGGTAAGGGCAAGACACTTTATAAGGATTTTTTTTTCATCCTCCACCGTCTTAGTATAGCAATGTTTGTATTTTTCTTTGAGCTTGTCGAAATAGAAAGATAATTCTGGTTCTCAAGGGTGGTGTGGATCACCTCCTTATAATATCTTAGATTCCTTTTACCCTCTAGCTCCTTATCATCCCATATCTTATGCTTATATTTTGAGGTGATAGTATCTTTCATAGTATGATCTCCTCATTTATCCCCCAAAGTTTGAGTCAAGACTCGCCATCATTGTGCCACTCATGCTTGAGGTGAAGGCGGGGGGTTCGAATATATTTAGAAGCAATTTTAGGAAGCCCCTTTGATTCCATATTTTAAAGCTTCTTCGTATACATTAGATACTTAAACATAGCCCTACTTTCAATAGGAGAGAGGCTAGATTCAATCAGGAGTATAGGATAGGGGGTATTTCCCTTGATCTTGATATTGTAGGTTGTGAATTGCATTTGAATAATCTCAATATTTCTCCACAACTTTCTGGATATACTGCAACCCGAGACTTCACAATCGTATAGGAAAACACAGGTGATGAGGTCTCAAAGAGGAACCTTTGTTTACTCCAATACAAAGATCGCTAGCCTTACAATGGTTTTGGAGCTCATAATAAGATTACTAGCCTCCAATAATCCTTTTCTCAATTTTGTAATTCCATTTGAGCTGATAAGGAATGTTAATACCCAAATAATGATAATAATTACAAGAAGTTGTTACCATAGACGAAATTTCCATGGGTAATAGTTTTGGATTTAATTATCATGATTTTAGTATTCAGAACATCAACCATCATACCCATATTGGAGAAATAGTAATGAAGAGTCTTATGGCGCTTGCCAAGGTCCTCATGGCTTCAAGAAAGAAGAACAATATCATAGCAATAAAGGAAAAGAGTAATGATAATACCAAAAATATTTGTCCCCTTGCACCTTGTGATTTCCAAACTCTCCTCTAGCTTCTCGATGTAAATATCGAAAAGGGTGGGGGAAATGGAAGACCCTTTCTTAACCATGATATTGCATTTAATATATTTAGACCATCCTTCATTGGTCTTAAGCTTGGAAACAACTATCTTATAGAGGCGAATCACAAAAATATTCAACTCCGGAGGTATAATGATCTCATCAAGTATTTTCCAACACTTATCCCGATGAACAATGTTGAATAGTTTTTATAAATTCTAAAATCAACACAAGAGATCAAATTTACTATTGAGACTCTCCTGGGCAATTATCCTGAGAGCGACAAGGTGGTTGAATCAAATTTCCCTTTAGCTCTTTTACCACGTCTTTCAAGAAAATGAATAATATTATTATCCAAAATGAGACCATAAATATTGGTTAAGATGTGGCTAATAATAATGGTTCTATAGTTAGAGAGAACAATTTTGTCCCCATTTTTAAAGATACGCACAATAAGGCTTTGCGTCCAAGGTTTATGGAATCCATGCTTTACAGCCAAATTTAGAATCTTGTGTTGATGAAGAATGAGGATAGAACTTCCTAGCTTTAAGATCTCAACTTATAATCCTTTAATATCTTTAGCTTTCCTACTAGTGATCTTATTCATCCCAGACTCAACTTCCTCAAGAGAAAATATATCTTCCTTAATAGGAGTTATAACGATGTTGTCCATGGTGTCTAGGGTGGTGGCACTTTTTTAAGAGGATGTAATGATTATATTTAGATTTATGAACAAGCACATTCCACCAAAACTTTCTAGGTGCAACTTTATAAAGGTGAATAATATGCTTTTGTCTCCTATTAAACTATGACTGCTTCTTCTCTTTAATGAGGGCTTTTTATATACCAATATTTCAGAGCTTTACAGTTTTGTTAGGAGCATCACAAATAGTTTTCGTTGAACTTTTATAGCCTTTTTCATACCGAGGTTTGGATGTTATATTAATATTATTATATGAAATCTTGGTAGAGAAATTTTTAATGGTACTGGAAAGGGTAGTAGTAAAATTGTGATAAATTTGATCAAAATTGTTATTATAAGTCACAAAACTTAATTCGATTTTTAACTCCTTTATGAAAAGGTCTATATTAATATGATTGAAATAATTATGTCTTTTTATTTCACTAGTATCCTTCATGTGGATGGTATGCATAAAAATATTGAGGGTTCAAGAAAAAGGAATGTGGTCAGATTCAGGCTCAAAACATTTAAGAATGTCAAAGTTGATAATACGGTTATGAAAATGGGTGTTCGAAATTACATACTCCATTTCACTACTTCCCAACCCATGAAAAAAAGTCAGTTTTCCAAAGGAAGGCCACTTGTTAATACCATTATAGATAATCATACCTTGCGAAATACAAATATTAAGGAGCTCGATGCCAAATAAATTATTGGTTTTGTCTTCAGAGGTTATCTTGAAATTATTATCTATGTCATCATCTTCGTCAAGCCATAAGGGGTTAGGGTTAGAGTGGTTACTTAGCATGATACCTTGGTTGGTAGTAGTTCTAGCATTGAAGTCCCAAACCAAAAGGATATTATATTCATTCATCATGTTCTGAATGCCATTTTGTAAGGTAGTGAAAGGACAATTCTTATCTAAGTTTTTTTTCTTATAGGAGGTAGAGTTTATAGGAGTGAAATAGAAGATTGCAAGAAAAATCTTATTGGAGGAATAATTGGAGATCTAAATCCAAAATATAGTGACTCGAGCAGTCGATAGTATGAACCTGGATGTGAGAAGATACAATTTTATTAATATAAAATTCTATACCACTAGTTTCCATTCAAGAGGATTTCTTGTTCCATGTAGGCCAAAAGAATGAATATTTCAAGGTGAGGAACTCTAGATTCATATGCTCCAAAGTTTCAACTAGAAAATCAAGGTCAATATCACTTGATATCCAACTTAACATAGGACCTTTACGCCGTGGAAAAACTATGATAGTTCAAGAAGAGGATATTGAGTGATCCTAATCGCTATTTATTACTCGTATTTTGTACTATGTCTCGAATAATATCTTTCCTATTCCTACTATTATCCCATTTCCCTTCTTTCCTCCCTGACCTTTTGGACCACTTTCCTGAGTTCCTCCTAGATTCTGGAATCAGATATTCATTTATAAATATTCTAGTTCCCTTTAGGCTCAGGGATTTCTTGAGTATATCTAATTTGTGGTCACTGCAACTTACCTTAATACATATTAGTCTACGTTTATTCTCAAGTAAATTTCCTACCTGGTTTTGTTCTGTGATATAAGTTGTTTGAAGTAGAGATTTTTTTTTAATTGTTATTTTACTCTTTCTAATGTGTCCTCATTATTTTTTTTTCTTTTATACAATAAATTATAAGGTGTAAGGTATTTTATGGCACTCATGGTCTAGTTCAATCAATTTGTTAATTTCATCTTTTATGGGTTTAATATCTAATTTACTCTTTCTGTTATTTGGGGTAAACTTATTATTTAGGTGTTCTTTTAGACTTTTAATCACGCTTTTTAGGGCATAATTTTCTTCAACCTTTGATTGTTTAATATGTTATATTTCTTGAATCGTACCTTTCATTTCTTGGAGTTCATTCTCTAGCGCGATTATTCTACTCTCTAGCGATTTGTGATTGTTTTCAAGCAATGTCGTTAAATCTTTTTTTAATTTGTTTTCTCTTTCTTCACTTTGTTTTTATAAAAATTCAATGTACTCATAAAGACAATCTAGAGTAATTTTACTTTGTCTCCCTTTGCTAGAGAGAGGCTTAGATATGTTAGGGGAAATACTAATAATGTGAATAAGTAAAACTTAACCCAAAAAAAAAGAGAAGAGGGGTGAGAGGGAATGTATGCACCTATCATAGTCAGTGATTGAGGTCAACTGCAGATACATAAAGAGCCTTAGTATTCCCTCTGTCCAAAATTGGTCTGGGATTTGTAGAATTAAATCTCAGCAACCCTCCCCTCTCGGCTTCAGAAACTCAGACATCACATGGTGATACTTCAGAAACCCTCGGATATAGGGACATAATAATACCACAATTTTTCTGTGTGGGCCGAGAGTAATTCGAACAAGTTTTGAAAAATGAAATGGCTTTAAAACCCTACCAAAGTACACGAAACCATTTAATTTTTTGTCATAAAAATTAATATAAAAATATTTTGCATCTAATTTATTGGTTTCGAACTGAAAACGCGTAACAAAAAAATATGCTCAAACCCTAAAAGTTCATTGTGGAGGTTCTTGTATTTCTGAAAAGCACTTTATATAGTATCAGTTTGCAAATTATGGAAGAGCACAAGTTGATGATGGATCCAACAATCACAAACGTCACACCTGCGTATTTATATGTCCTTTCCCTTCTCATAATTAATAATTTTTATAATTAATAATTTTAAATAATTATAATTATTAATTTATTATAAATTTTTCAATTAATTTTAATGTGATTTTATTAAATGACAATAATGTATTGGTATATAATTTTTTTTTTGTTTTTTAAGGTATTACACCAAGCCTTGGCCACATTAGTTAATTAGATCTTTTAACATGTCACAACTACACCTAGTGAAATTTGATTCTCGGTCGCCTTTCTAACAAGACCTATCCTCAACCGGTTTTGCTAACAGGGCTTTATATGTATTGGTATATATTAATTGAGAATACTTAATAATATTAATTAGCAAGAAAATTATAGTAATTATAACTAAAAATATGCTCATAAACATATGTATCTTAAAAAGTGATTAATATAATTTAAATTTAATACCAACAATTATTAGATAAAGGATTTAATATTTATGGAATATTCTAGAATATTATTAAATAGCGACCCTAAATCAAAATTTAGATTTATCTTAAAAGTAGTTATGCCTTTTCTAATATTTTAATTAAATTTATTGTTTAAAAAAAATGCTATATGAATGTTTTATATAAACTTTAGTTATTGTTTTTTGGGATGTGATATTAGTAAGTTATGGTATTGGCCATGATATTATAACAAAACCCATTTCCATGTTACAATTTTTCATGGTTAAATAGAAATGAATCTCCAAAAATAAGAATCATATTACACATTTTTTAGAAATGTATAAATGCCTAGCTCATATTAGTTTTTTAATAAAACAAATAATATAATAACAATAATAATTTCAAATAAAATTATCATGTATTTATGTTGTTTTACTCATTATTAATAAAATTTAAATGTCAATTTTTGAAAAATAACAGTTACGAATGTGAATCATTATTTTAATTTATATGATAAAATGGTATTTTTTTTAATTTGTTTGCTTTTTGTATAGAGAGTAATTGAAAATTGGGTTAGGTTATTCAACTTTCAATTTCATGATTTACATAATATTTTTATAGCACAATTATTTCTAATTAAGGTGTTTCTAATGGAAAAAATTAAAATAGATCTTAATTTATAACTCTTGTTTACATTTTCTATATATTTCACATCTATATAAGTAGAAATATTCTTATTTTTAATGAAATTTTTATTAATTTTTTAATTATTTGTTATGTTTACTAATTATATGCTTTGATCATTAAAGATATGATTCTTTTATGATTTTACTACTAAAATGAAAAGTACAATATAGTAAATATATTTGAATAGATTTACTATGTTTATTACAATGAGAACAAAAATAATTAAATTAAATATGATAAGTATGTTTTAAGACACATTATATTATATCCTATAAAAACTACCATAAAACTTCTGATTTATTAATCAATAAAATTATATATGTTTTGGTATTAAAGAAAACTAATAATAATAAAAGAACAAATCCATCTTTATAATTATTTTTTCATAAGTATTAACAATAAACATTATTTTTTAATCAAAATAATACATACACAAAACAATAAATACACCATGTAGTAAAAAAATTGAGATGAATTATAACCATAGTAGTTTGCAACAATTTATTGGACAAACAAAAAAAAGCTTAACTATAACCAATGGACTAGTACATTGATTCTTTCTTTTATGACACATGCATAAAGTCTTACTTTAATATATATACTAGCACAACCACATTTACATTATTAGATGTAGTTGATATATATTGAAGGTATATAGTTCTGATTATTATTATAAATTAATATTATTATTAATAATAACTAATTAATTAATTGGTAATTAATTAATAATTTAATTAATTAATTAATTTTTAGATATAGATTTCAGAATCTCCACAGTCATCATTTTTCTGTCGATGTTTCAAGTCTATATCAAGACTCATCCTCAGGACCAACCTTCAAAGAAGAGAGTAGATTAGGTTAAATAAATAGGGGAAAAGGGTTTGAAAGATAAAAAGAGCCAACCTCTTTTCTACTAATTTATAAAAGGTAATTTATTTTAGATTTAATTATTTATTTTCTTTATATTAGTTTATGTCCATTTTTATTTCAAATTTAATAAAATATTTATAATCATATTTCTTTCCAATTATGTCTATATATATTTCTAATTCAATCCAAGATTTTACATTATATTAATATTAATTAAAGTTTTTCATATGTTAATTTTTTTTTTTTAATACATTTTAGAGTATATTAATTTTAATTAAAGTTTTTTTTATGTTAAAAGGTTATTTTATTTGTGATTTAATTAATTAATAAATAATTTAATAAATAATTAATTAATTAGTTAATTAATAAGAAGTTAATAAATAATTAGTTAATAATTAATTAATTAATTGATTAGTAATTAATTAATAAATTAATTAGTAATTAATTAATAACTACTAATTAATATTTCATTCATTACTAATTAATTAATTAATACTTCATTCTTTATTAATTAATTAATTACTAATTAATGCAATGTTCGGCCATGGTTGACCATGCTTAACCATTGTTGATTTTGATATCAAGACAATCTTTGTTACAATGCAACGTTCCACTATGGTTGACCATGATTGACCATGGATGACCATGTTTTGTTTTATAAAACACTGTTGGCCATGGTTGATCAAGGTTGATCATGATTGACAATGATTGACCATGGTTGACGATGATTATCATATTGAGGTTGTCTTTGTCAATGCGACGTAATTGTAAACCCAAGATATATAAACCAGAAGATAAATATTATAAACTATAAAATAAACATGGATGAACTTTGTTGAGCATGGTTGATATCCATATTGAGACAATATTTGTTGCAATCCGACCCTAGACCATGGTTGACCATGATTGATTTTCATATCCAGACAATCTATGACAATGTGACGTTGGACTATCGTAGACCATGGTTTCCATTCATATTGAGACAATCATTGTCACAATGTGACATTCAACCATGGTTAATCATGTTTGGCTATGATTGACCATGGTTGACCATGGTTGATTTTAATATTGAGATAATCCTTGCGACAATGCAACATTGGACCATGGCTGACCATTCTTAGCCATGGTTTATTTTCATACCATCACAATATTTGTTACAACGTGACATTCACAATGTGACATTCATAATGAGACAATATTTGGCATAATTCGAAAATTCACCGTGATTGACCATGATTGCATTTATAAAACATGGTTGACCATGATTGTTATTATAACCAAAGTGATAAAAATTATAAACTCAAGGTATACAAACCCTAATATAAATATTATAAACCCAAAAACAAACATGGTTTACCATGGTTGACCATGGTTGATTTCCATATTGAGAGAATCCTTGTCACAATGCGACATTGGACCATGGTTTACCATGCGTTTGATTTTAATAAGGAGAAAATATTTTTCGCAATGAGATGTTGGACCATGGTTGATCTTCATATTTAGAAAATAAAAGTCACAATTAGACATTCGATCATGGTTGACCATGGTTTATCATCGTTGGCTATGATTGACCATGGTTGACCATGATTTATATTATAAACCCAAGACATTGATATTATAAACCCAAAGGAATGATAAACCAAATGGATTAATACTAAAACCCAAAGAGATTATGAAACCAAGGGAAAAATATTCTAAACCCAAAGTATATAAACCCTAAGATAAATATTATAAACACTAAAATAAACATCGTTGGAAATGGATGACCATGGTTGATTTTCATATTAAGACAATACTCATCACAATGCGACGTTGGACCATGGTTAACCATGTTTAACCGTGGTTGATTTTCATATCAAGAAAATGTATCAGAATGTGACGTTGGACTATGGTTAACCATGGTTGATTTTCATATTGAGACAATCATTGTCACAATGAGACATTCAACCATGGTTGGCTATGATTAACCATGGTTGACCATTGCTGGCTATGATTAACCAAGGTTGACCATGATTGATATTATAGACCCAAGGGAATAATAAACCCAAGAGAATGACACTATAAACCCTAATGGGTAATAAACCTAACAGATTAATATTAAAACCCTAAGGGATTATGAACCCTAGGAAATATATTAAAACCAAGGGACTAATATTATAAATTTAGTATATATAAAACTTAAGATCAATATTATAAACGCTAAGATAAACATGGTTGACAATGGCTAACCATGGTTTTTTTTCATATTGAGACGATCCTTATCGCAATGGGACGTTGGACCATGGTTGACTATGTTGAACCATGGTTGATTTTCATACCAACACAGTCTTTGTATAAATGTCATGTTCAATCATGGTTGACCATGATTGACCATGGATGACCATGTTTGATTTTATAAAGCATGGTTGGCCATCATTAACCAAGGTTGACCATGATTTACCATGGTTTACCATGTCTGATGATCATTATCATATTGAGACAATATTTGTCATAATGTGATATTAGAGTATGTTTGAGAAAATTATTGATTTTATTATTGAAACAATCTTTGTCACAATACGATGTTGGAACATGGTTTACCATGATTCATTTTGTAAAACATGGTTAGCCACAGTCAGGGAAACTTTTAAATATGGAAAATTATCTTGAACTTTAAAATCATTGGCGAATCTCACTACTCCCTAATATACAAAATATAAAATGTTTATTAATGAATTTGTAAAATATTCAAATTTATAATTTGGAACATCTGTTTATGGAAGAAGTGCTTGTTCTTCTCTCCTTACCTCAATCAGTTGTCTCTAGATTTATGCTTCCAGAGTATCTCCTCCCATTTTCTGTGTTCTTCTAGTTGTGTTATGAGCTGCCCCTATTCTTCTACTAGACGTTCTGATCTTCCCCATGTGATAATCTCTAGTTGGACAATCTCCATACCATTCTTTAACTCCTCTTGGTCTTTGAATATGTTGCCAAATTCCTCTTTGTTCCACTTCTTGATCCTTCGCTTAATCTCTTTAAGCTTGAGTTGGAATGTATGCATAAGATTTCTTCCCACCACTTCACTTTTCTTCCACCATTTTCTAGTTTCCCTAGCAGCTTAGGTTATCGAAGCCAAAATTATTTCATAACACTGTGAAATTCATATGTGATAAGAGACAATTGGAATAGTTTTCATGTTCCATAACAGAGTAATATAACTTTAGTTCCCTTCGCCTTTCATTAAGAATGGATATTCTTGGGTTATCTAGGGTTCCTAATTTAATAGAATGGTGGAGGTGTGGAACCAAAACCTCTAAAATCCCCATGGCTGTTAGGTGGAGGAATATATCCTCTCGAATCCTATAATATGTAT
This sequence comes from Pinus albicaulis, assembly GCA_034641835.2. Taxonomy (NCBI): domain Eukaryota; kingdom Viridiplantae; phylum Streptophyta; class Pinopsida; order Pinales; family Pinaceae; genus Pinus; species Pinus albicaulis. The sequence continues at coordinate 32,414 of JAXQQM020063736.1, forward strand.
GCAGGCTGAATCCAAAAGGGTGGATGTGTGGGAAAAAAACCTCTATGATCCCTAATTCCTGGAGAATAAGGTAATGTTGTGATCATCATTATCTTAAAATATTACCTATTGGGCATGGTTATTAGAGCCACCTAACCAGTAAAATTGAATATATGTGTTGTTTCTACATATGCACATATTGACAGTAAAGAGAGTTTTTAGTTGAGCATACTCTGTGGGAACAAAACCTCTGTAATCCGTAATGATTAAGATAATGTTGTGATCCTCATTATCTTAAAATATTACCTCTCTAGCATTGTTTTTAGGGCCACCCAACAAGTAAAATTGAATATATGTCTTATTGCTTAATATACACATATTGATAGTAAAGAGAGCTTTCACTTGAGGGTGTGATAACAATGGCAAGAATTTTTTTAATGTGTTTACCTATTCGTAGTGCAATAATGTGGCATTCCATCACATAATATAATGGTAAACTTGTATAGGCTAGTACATACATAACTTGTTATGATAATTTAACATGCATGCATAAATCTCATGTGAAAATGTCTTACGTTTGTGCCAACATCATTAAATTTCCCAAGGAAATGACATATGACCCTACAATACTTCTAGATTCCTTTCTCTAAGCTTGATAACTGAGGTTCAGTGACATATTAACTAAAGGTTACCCGACATTTTCACTAAGTTTGCCACATGGTTGTTATATTTTCACCATACCTCTCTACCAATTTTTATGGATAGTTGTTGCGTGGTTGTTAAGTTCTCTTCTACATATATGTGTATTTAACGCAATACATGAAAGCTAAAAATCTAAAGTTGTTTTTTTACAATTACTTGGAATTTCTACTCACACAGGTTCTATTGATGTGTGGTGAATGTGATCCTTGAATGCAAAAGACAACATGACATTAATATTTGCATTGTTGATATTACTCTTTGATGTATTATATGAAACTTCTCTATAGTCCTGCTCCTAATCCCTTGAAGCTTTTAGGAATTGTATCTATAGTAGATCTTAGTGTTGGATAAGTTATTCTCAAGTCTTCGAACCCTACTGTCATCAAAGACGCTAACTTGACTATCACTCTATCCAATGGATGGAAATCACTTTGCTTATCCTTCAATTTCTTGAGTTGATTTTTGGTATGGTCTAAATCGTGGAATTTATTGAGTTGAATTTTGGTATGAATTTCTCCTATAGCGGTTACAGTTTCATCACCCATAAGTACTAAACAGCCAAACCATTATACTGTGTGACATTATAACCTTCCCTAGAGAAGGCTTTGCCTTTGTGACAAGCCTTGACATCTCTTTCATATTGCGTTGTAAATGCACCAAGATGCTGACGATGAGAAAGCTTGTTGCAAGTATGCACTTACTGAATAATGGATATCCAACTACAACCCTGTATAGAGATATGAAAACATGGGAATAAGGCTTCTTAGTCATGGATATATGACACTAGCAGAAAAAACCAGCTCTGCATTGAAAATTCTAGTTCCTACATCTCATGTAACCACTTGCAAATGGACCAAAACCCTTTTAAAAATACGGTATGTTGGTAAGAAATCCAGAAAATTATTGATGGCTGAAATAAATTCAAATAAAAACGTTGTTGTACCTTAATATAGGTGTTTTGGGTTTGGGCCTCTTTATATAGTTGTTGGGCAAGTAAAATTTGTTTGTTCAACCTTTGTAAGAGATTGTTGGGAACCCATAAACACAGAACTGGACCTTCCTTAAGTCTTGTGAAGCATCAAAGAACAAGTAACAAAACTCTGTAACAGCTCATGTGCTTAAAATTTTCATGGTAGAGCTTAAAAACAGACCTGCTACAATAAATTATTCCCGCATATCCCTTATGATGCAGGTGTAATGCCTGTTGTTGGAAATTCCAGCACAATAAAGCAAGAAGGGTATGTTGGGAGTGAAACTTTGCATCCAAGGATCTGGTGAAGATGTGAAATGGTATGGCCCCCTTGGAAGGTTGATCATGTAACTTAGCAGCCATTTATTTTAAAGGGATGATGAGATGTTTCTTGAAAGCCATTCCCCTTCATATATTTTTACTAGTTCACATCAAAAGAATAGATGACAAAGGTAAGAAAATAAATGTTATTGTAGATAATAGTTAAGTATCAATGCCATGTACAAATCATAGGCATGTTCACAGAAAAAATTCACATTTTCTTCCCAATTAGAAAATGCACATGTAATGAATATATCATGTGTGTATTGAACATCGGTGATGAGTTTAATGGATATATGTGACACTATTTTTCTCTCTCACTTTTATTTGTCCTATATTATGTTCTCTGAAATATACAATTTCACAATCTAACATGATGTCAAATTTAGGAAATTAGCTATGTTGTGCAGTATTGGGCTCACTTGAATTTTCTTTTTGGTGCCAATTTGAGATCATTGTTTTACTTGAGTTGTAAAGGTGAGAAAAATTAGAGAAGGGGAAAAAAAAACATTTAGGCGGTGTGTTAGAATTTATTAGGTTAAAGTTTTCACATCTTGCATGTCCAAAACTTAACTACTCCACAATTTTGCATTTCAAATTGAAACTATTGCACCTTATTGTATTTTATTAAAAGTTAAACTATGGGAGAAGTTTATGAAGTGTACAAAACTTCAAATTTTTGTGTTTTAATTGGAACATATATGCCTTATTATATTTTCTTTCAACTAAATTGGGGAATTTTCTAATTTAGATATTCTCAAACAGGGCCCTGGAATCATTATGAGTGAGGCAAGTATCTCTCCAAACTCTTTATCGAATAAGAGTAGCAACAATGGGATGGTTGTGGGGAATCCTTCTGCTTTAGTGGTAACCCACTACCACAGTGTATCAATCCCAAATTTCGTATGAGTGGGACCTTTTTTGGGTCTTGTAAGGCACCCACTATCCCCATTGGTACATTACTTCCACCAAATTCCATTGCCAGAACTTTCTCTATTGTTTTTGCAACAAAAATCAGGGAGGAAAACCACATTGGTACAATGGTGGCTCCAAATATAGTTATAAAGAACGTTGGAGGTGCATTGGTAGATTTAAAAATACTAACACATGATATTCATTTCAGCGCAAGAGAAAATTCGTGTGCTTCTATCTGTAATAATTTAGAGAGTGTAAGGATGAATAATGATGATAATCAACACTCTCATGAACCTCCTCACCTAAGTATTGGTGGTGTAATGGATAAAGTCCTAGAAAAACTATCATCTAATGGTCATGTTCCATCCATTATCACTCGTCCTATACATTGGGTTTGGAAACCATTAGCTTCGAGTGTTACATAGACTGCCTCTCCTGTATATTATCATCATGCAATTACTCACATGGAAAATGTGCATTTTGTATCCATCCCTCATTTTCTAGGCATAAGCTTTGGAATTGTACTAGCAAGGGTTGTGGATACAACAACAATTTTACGTGGGGACAACAAACAACAAATGGAAGGCATCCAGATATTCATGGTGCACTCAAAATAAGCCTTCGAGGGCCTAGTCAAGTTGCAAGCCAAAAGCATTGGCGTGACAGTTTCTCCACATAAGAGTATTGTAGGAGTTTGTTTTTCGAGGTTGAATCAAGTTTATATTCATGGAATCAACTTGATGTTGGTGGGTAGCAAACCCAAGGTTGTTTCTCTCACAATTTTCTTCTATATGACTCAGACATATCCATTTATGAGGGTATGTCCGTAAATATTTTATAATGTTTGAATCTCTAGCCTGAGCTTATCTCCGTTTCTAGAAATGGTTATTAGAAAGGTTTTGATCTTGTTGTGTATAGTTGTGGAGAGGATGAATGCCATTTATATGAATTAATTATTTTTCATTTGGGAGAATAACATCCCAATAGTAGTTACAATGTGTTTCCATGTGAAAAAAAGTTGGAAAATAGTGCAATAGTCAAGAATGGTGAAGACCTAATACTTCTTTACATCGAGGTGGTGATCATGTGGTTTCAATGCTCGAAACTGAAGTTGAGAGGTCTAGAAGGGACACAAAATATAGTCATGTAAGTCAGAACTCTTAAAAATAATTTCATGTGCATTTAATTATATTGTTTTTCTTATGAAATCTCAGAGTGCCCTTTCTCTGTGTTTTTTTAATTCAAAAATCGTCATTATTGGCTGGAGCATAGTCATGGAAAGAGGATTTGAATATGAAAAGGCTTGTCAATGTTGAAGCAGAGTCCAAGCCATATTCCTTACAAGATCCAGCTTGGCATGATTAATGTTCTTTATACAATATATATCTGGGACAATTCATTTTGTTGGGTGATGTATTGGGTAAGTACAATATAGTTTATACATGACTGTTATCACTACTCCAACTTTTACTCTCTTTCAAAATTAAATGTCTGGATTGATGGAGTCACATAAAAAAATGAAAATTATGGGAATATACACAACAAGCATAACCCTTTTCTTCTAAATCTAGGGAAAAATCCTAAAGGGCTCTATGGCAGGTCTCCTCAACAAGATGGAATATGAATATTAAGGTGATTGGATACTAACTAATTTGTTGCAAATTGGATATGATAGGGTTAATCAAGGTCATATTGAGGGATAAATAACAATAATTTTCAATCTTGTTCCTAATTTATTTGAATAGTATGACCGTGTGTTTTTCAAATGAATAAATGAGCTATTTTCCTTGTGCAAATACCTTTTCAAACCAGCCCAAGGGGTTAGCTCAATCAGTTGTTTCCAATGTTTCCTGGAATCTAGCTAGTCTTGTGCAACCAAGTGCCTTATTTGAATTCCCTTGGGTGAGGAACACTTGTCTACACCAATGGGATTAATAGGGATGCCATCTGTGAATATGCGGAAGCATCCCTTAGGATTCTCTCTGAGGTTTTCCTTGGAAAAGAAAATACCTTTATAAATGGAAGCAATAGAGAATTACAATATACTTTGTAATTCTTACATATGAATCATGCAATATTGTGATTGAAGATTTATTTATTTATTTATCAATATTATCTATAATGTGTGTATACCTAATATATTGTTCTTGGACTAATGTTTCAGAAAATCCTCCACTGAAGCAGAAAAATATGGTACATTTGAAAATACTAGAGCTTGAAGAAGAACAATAAGAACAATCACGTTCACTTTTGCACAAATCTTCTACTTCTCAATTCAATCAAGAGAAAAATTTTTAGAAAAAATCATCCCCATGTAATCTTCCCAACTACACTGCGAGGTATCCTCCACAACCCTTTGGCATTTTTGTTCAAAAAAACTAGAATCATCAGCAAAGAAAGCAATGCAACATTAACAATCAAATTCCTCATCAACAACATCAAACACCAGCCCCTCTGTAAGTGCAACAAAATCAAAAGGCAGAGAAGTTCTTTGGTTTCCATGTAGGTCTTCTAAGTCGGGCAATGCCATTTCCTGCACATAATGTCTCACAAACTACAACTCCCATGAACCCTTATCCAAGTGAACATGCCCCAAATAATATTCACTAAGAACTCACTTCAAAAATTGTTCAGAACTCAAGACCAAAAACTCAACATCAGTATGATAAAATGCCACCAAGAATTATGGTTGCAGGAATGGTTGCAGTCCATAATCTGGCAAGTAAAATTTGCTTTATTCAATTATCAGTCAAGAAAATGCTCTCCAATTTTTCCTTATGTATATGACAAGAATTTTCATAAAATTATTGTTGCTTTGATCAATTTACATGTAGGCAAGGGTTGAAGTCTGTGGCATTGTCGATGGATTTTTTGACTTTGGATATCTCATTACTACCCAGGTAAATGGTCAATTGTTTCGACGTGTTTTATTCAATCTAGTAAGAATTTGGTTCTTATCTTCTTCTTTATACTTCTTTGTATGCCTATCCCTTGACATTTTGGATTTATTTACTTGATCATATAGTAGGTTAAAATTTTTCACATCATATCCAAAACTTCTCTTCACAGTTCTGCATTTCAATTTGAAACTATTGCACCTTATTGTATTCTCTTAAAATTTAAACTATGGGAGAAGTTTCTGAAGTGCACACAACTTCAAATTTTCGTGTTTTAATTGGAAAATATATGCCTTATTATATTTTCTTTCAACTAAATTGGGACATTTTCTAATTTATATAATCTCAAATAGGGCCCTGGAATCATTGTGAGAGAGAAAAGTACCCATCGAAACTATCTATCCAACAACAATAACAATACTAGGATGGTTGTGGGGCATCCTACTTCTTTAGTGAAGAACCCACAATCATTGAAAAATATTACCAGCTATATGAATGGGAACTTTTTTGGGTCTCCTGTGGTACCCACTATGCACATTGGTACATTACTTCAACCAAATTCCATTGCAAAAAATGTCTCTGTTGCTTCTGCAACATAAATAAGGGAGGAAAACCACATTGGTGCAACTGTGGCTCCAAAGATAGTTATAAATTTTACTGTAGGTGCATTTGTAAATTTACAAAAACCAACGCATGATATTCATTTCAGTGCAAGAGAAAATTTTGGTGTCATTATTTGTAATAATTTAGGGAGTGCAAGGATGAATAGTGATGATAATCAACACCCTCATCAGCCTCCTCACCTAAGTATTGGTAGTGTAATGCATAAAGTACCCAAAAACCCCCTCCTAAAATGGTCATGTTCCACCCATTATCACTCATCCTAGATGCTGGGTTTGGAAACCATTACCTTTTAGGGTTCCTCACTCTGCCTTTCTTGTAGATTATCATCTTGCAATTACTCATAAATAAAATGTGCATTTTGTAGCCATGCCTCCTTTTCCAGGCATAAGTTTTTGAAATGTACCAGCAGGGGCTGAAGGTCCAGCAACACTTTTACATTGGAACTCTTTTAAAATTGGACCACAAAGAAAAAATGGAACACATCTAGATATTCATGGTGGAGTTACATTAAACCTTGGATGACCTGGTCAAGTTGCAGGCCAAAAATGTTCACCTCATGGTTTCTCCACATAAGAGTGGTGCAGGAGCCTTATTTTTGAGGCTCATATATGCCTATATTCAGGTTTTAAATTTCAAATGTATTGAACTAAGTTACTTACGATGCATTTTATCCTTCGAGAATGATAGGGCTAACATATTTTCTTCGTAGATACCTTAATCAAAGGTTCTTCTCTTTGCTCATCAGGGTAGAGGTTACCTTGATACACAATAAGTAGTAGTATCCTGCCATGATAGTCACATCGATTAACTCTTTCTTCTAGGTTTTGATTATCAATAGGCTTAATTTCTTGACATTCTCCACCCAAACTAAAGTCAGGGTGTGGTTGGGTTCACTAGGGGACTAGAGTTTCTATGACAACAACATCAATGTTTTTTCAATTGATGGTTAGATCACCATATTTACTACTATTATGAGTTCATTGCACTTGAATGCTGAAATATTTTTGACACAGTCCTTTCCTATATATTTATATTCAAATTTTTGTGCCAACTAACTGATCCATATTGAGCCCAATTACAAATTTCTACGGTATTTAAAAGTAAACCTAAATATTTTTTTTATCTTGTTCACTGAGGAGAGAAATTTGCTGTTGTACTTGAATGCACGTTTCACCATACAATAAAGTATCTAAAGTGGCATTTGTCACTTCAATTTAAAAATTTTAATCTAGAAAAATATTAAGAAAAGATTTGATTTATCAGGTTCTGTCCACCTCCAGATTGTGAGTCGTGACAAATGAATAATGTGAATCAATTAGCTACCATTTTTAGAGTATAAATTTATTTAAAGATGAAAGGATGGATTGATTTGGTTGATTTTGTACAATATAATTATGTAATCCAATGATCATGCATTTTCAGACAGAGCTCCTATATAAAAAATCTAGATAATTATCATTTACTGTTGCTTTAAGGATATTTGTGTTGTTTTTCTCTCTTATTTTAAAAAAAAATAAACATTCCTATTTTCATATGTTTGCATCACATGCATGAAAACTGACAGCACTAGCACACATATTATTGACCTAGTTTTGGTGATTCTATCCATGCTCGTTCCATTGGCATTCTTCTTGGACTCTATGGAAGTTTATCTGATGTCATTTAATTTTTATGTCGATAAGTGTTTTCTTTGTTGGTTTTGGGTGGGAAAAAATTGTTCACCCCAGCCAATGATAATGCATGAATTTCACCCTTCCAATCAATAAAATTTTACCATGTGTTTGTCCCTCCAATCGATATAAATTTTCCATCTATGATTGATTTACGCCCAATTATTCTTACTCCCTATTCCTGCAACTCTTTAGTGACACGTCATCATAGGCCAGGTACCTCATTCCACTTTTGTGTTTCACGCCTCTAGCACTATGTTCCTCACATAGCCATATCGTCGTTACACCCTTCTCTGTCAAGCCACATTTGTATAGACTTGAGTAATTTAAAGGAAACACTACACGCATATTTGCATCAAATATCGGCACTATGAGGCATTTGTATGGACTAATGAAGAAATAGCCAAACCTCATGAAGGAAGAATCCTGAGCATGCGCATCTAGGTTTCAAAATCCACAATGTGAAATTCCGTCTGAAGCAGTGGAAAACCCTTCTAACCCCAATATTCTATTGCCATTGAAGTTATCTATTAATAGCAACATCCATCATGGAAAATAAGAAGAAATAAATATTTAGAGAATCCAAAGAACCTAAAGAGGAAATCAAAAAACCCACAGAACCCAAAGATCCTAGTTTGGACTCTTTACTGTATCCCCAATGATGCTAATTGAAATGGTTGTGAGAAAAATTTAGAAGTAATGGGTGTTGAAAAAACACTGAACCAGTTGGGGTTTGGGGTTTCAGCCCAGTTTGTAGAGGATGTGCTCAAAATTTCCTATGGCAATGGCATGGAAACCTTGAAGTTTTTTTTTTTGGGCTGGTTTAAGGCTTGGCAGGAAGAAAATCCCTCTAGCGTGGAATTTGATCATGGATTTTCTGGGCAGGAAAAATTTGTTTACTGCAATGTGGGACTTCGTTAAGATAGTGAAGACCTAGGGCATTGTGGCCATGAATACCATTTCCTCTATGTTTGGTAGTTATGGGCAGGCTGGTAAGATTGAGGAGGCAAGGATTACGTTCAATGTGATGGACCAATATGGATGTTAGAAGGATGCCATCGCACTAAATTTTTTTCTTAGTGCAGTGTGCAGGTACAATCATGTGAAGTCAGACGTGGTATTTTTCGATAAGATGAAGGATAAAATCACCCCAGATTATGACCCATATGCATTGTTGCTGGAGGGATTGAAGAATGAAGGTAATTTGAGTAAGGCTAAAACTACCTTTGGGGAAATGATCATTGGTGTGGGATGGATATCGAACAACACAATGGCTTATAATGGCTTCTTAACCAATCTCTCCAATTTATCTCAAGTCGAAGAGGCATTGAAGTTTATGCACGCAATGAAGACTAAGATGTGTTTTCCTTCTGTAATACGCTTCAAATTATTTACCAATGAAATGACACGATGTATGATTTTTCCCTTTGGGATATGATGAAGCAAAGCGGTATGGCCCCTAGTTTTCCCAATTATAATGCAATGATTGGCGTGTTGTTGTGCAATTCCTAGCCATGTTGAAATTTCTTATTGTCTCATGGATGAGATGGTTTTTAATGGCTCCTTTCTAGATTATAATACTTATAATGTTGTTTTTGAAGCTCTTATCACTGGTCGCGACATGGAGGAGTCTCTAGAATTTTTCGTGAAATGACCAAGAATGAATGTTATCGTGTCTATGCTAATTACGTTATGGCAATGAAATTTTTTTTTGAAGTAGATGATCCAGATATGGCTCTAGTGATGTGGATACAGATGATACAAAAGACCATTTTTCCAAAATCAGATTGTGCTCCAGTGTTAATTGAAGGAATTTTCCACCTAAGAAGATTATGAGAAGCACTAACATATTCTATGTAGGAATTTATCAAAGGATTGCAAATACCAGTTGAAACTATGACAAAGTTGAAGAATGCTTCGAGATAAGCAGGCATGCAAGGGACATACTAATAACTTGAGAAAAAATTGAACGGTATTTTAAGTTAGGTCAAGTAATCGCCAATGCTTAAGTTTCTTAAGTCGTTCCCCTTGAAGGGGAGAGCTACAGGGAGTGTCTACTCTGGTATCTTGGTTTCCATTTCTTGTGGTGGTGATGTGGTTATTATGGAATTTCAAAATACCAGAGGATTTTAACTAAGGTAGTAAAGATGAGTTTCAACATTGGGATAAGCTTCTCTCATCTTTGCTCGAAGACTGGCTCATTTTTGGTAGCTATTCATACTCTGCAATGGGTACTCTCCCTCACATGGCCTTGCCTTGCATCTATAATATTGTCACGAATTCTTTTGGCTCTACTCTGGAATATCAAGAAGTCAAACCTTTTGGTATTGAAAAGGTAGCATATGTTGTTGGAGGAATTTTGGACGCTATATTTGAAACCATTGGATACTTTACAACCAAGACAGAGCACCCTCCATAGACATTTTAATAGTGAACGTCATAGGTTATTTTATCATTTCTAATATTAAATAATTTTGATTTTGACAGTAATATGGAATTGTCCAATGCCATTCAATTTAATAGGCAAGGCCGGGATTGTTGGTTTCTCATGGGAATTAATAGTGAACGTAATCGTATACTTTATTGTTTCTAATATTGATTCATTTTTGTTTTGATAGAGATATTGAATTGACATTGCCTCTCAATGATAGGAAAGGCATAACTTTAAATATAGTTGGTTTTTGTTAAACTTGATAGTGAATGGAATATGATACTTTATCCTTTGTACATGATAATGAATGGAATATGATATTTTATCCTTCTTCAATTTTTTTTGTTTTGTTTTCTACAACAATGTGGAATTTCCCAAGGTCTTTCAATTTCATAGGGAAGAATATGATACCTTATCCTTCTTCAAATTGGTTAGTTTTGTTTTTGATAGCAATGTGGAATTTTCCAGGGTATTTCAATTTGATAGGGAAGGCATAATTTATGATATTTTTCTCTCATATGTTTTATTTGAATTACTGTTTGGATGGTTTAACTCCTTTTATTTTTTATTTTTCTAAAATAGCTTCCTTTTATTGTGATGAGACCAATGGGTCCAGATCTAGTATGACTGTGAATCACTACCACCATTCATTTTGGTCTTCTTTGGTAGAGGAGGTGCCAGTGGGGCATCCAAAAGGGCGAGCATAAGCACTATCAAGCCCCTTGGTAGGATTGGAACCTTCATGGGCTATAATAGCTACTCTCTTTCAGTGACCCAGCAAGCCACAGTCGGCCAATATTTGATTTTTACAGTGTCTATTCCTTAAATTGTAGCATTGAAAAGTGATTTTTGACAAGAAGTTAGTATAGTGGAAATTGGAATCTCTTTTGTAATTTATGCACGATGTTGACTTTTCTATTGTTTTTCTATCTTATGTTTGATTAGAAAAAAAATCTGGGTCATTGAAACTTTTGAATTTTATAGAGAGCATATTTGAAACATATTTTGGTGAATGTTTTCCTTTTTTTTTTTAAATTTCTGGTGCACATAAAGCTCTAGAAGGAATGAAAGAGCCCTTTCAATTTTTCAAGTTATATGTTTGCATGGAAGGTTTTTGTTTGTTAGCAGATTTGGGGAAACAATTCTTAATCATAAGGAATTTGCAGACTGTATTTTTATTTGAAACATAGTTGGTAAATTTTTTCCTTTCATTTATTTCAAGTATATAAAAAATCCTAGGAGAATTGAAAGAGCCTTTCAAATTTGCAAGGTATATGTTTGCATGCAAGATTTTTGTTTGTTAATATATTTCGGGAAACTCTTCTTAATTTTAAATAATTTGCAGAGACTATTTTTATTTTGGATATAGTTGGTAAATTTTTTCTTCCAATTTATTTCCAGTGTACATAAAAACCCGAGTAGGAGTGCAAAATCCCTTTCAATGTTGCAAGGTATATGTTTATTTGCATGAAAAAAAAATTATGTTAGTAGATTTGGGGACATTGTTCATAACCTTTAATTAATTTGTAGAGGGATGAATTATTTATAATTGTGATGCTCTCAGACAGGGATGCATGGTTATTGGCATTCTTGATTTCTTGATTTGGGTAGCAAACATACTCAACACAATACATAGTGCAAAAATACATGGTTTCCACTGGTTTCCTCAAGTTCCAGAATTAAATAAAGAGCTCATACATAGAGGGTTGAGTCAAAATCAAAAGCTGAAATGGCTACAAAAATCTTGTCGAAATTATTCACTAAAGGCTAGAGAAATTGGATGCCTTCTACCGTGGCAAATGATTCCTGATACATGATTAGTGGAGTTAGTTTTGGGTGGGAGAAAAGTGCATGCTCAAAGCAACAGGGAGATTGTCTAGCGGCACACACCTTTGCTTGGTTCAAATGCTTCCAAAGGTCCTCCTCAGCCTTTACACCGGGCTCTTCAAGTTTGTATATTCCGATGGAAGAAGAAAGAGGATCTTTTGGTCTTAGAATATGTTTAAAAATAAGTTTTTGATTCAGAGAAAACCATATTTTTTTATTATGAAATCATGTAGACTAGGCCTAGGATGAAGAGAAAATTGCAAGTCTAGTAATTAAATGCATTAATATGACTCCATTTTATTGGTTTCTGTAGCTGGTTAGAATTCAATAAATTATTAGGTTTTTTCATGCTTGCATGCAAAGTAGGTTACATAAAGGTCTATTTTAGTGAAGCATGATTATCTTGGTATAATATGGTTTTTTGAATGAAACCTTGTTGGCCAAGGTTGTGAGGCTAATACATGTAGAGTAGGCCTATAATGAGGATCAAATTGAGAACATAATGAAATTGTACAACTATTTTCGTAATGGGCTTCACCCGCTGCCCAGAATTCAATAAAATTCATGGGTTCATAATGGGATTCACCAATTGTTCATAATTCGATAAAATTTTTGGGTTTCATATGTTTGTATGTAGAGAAGGTTTAACGCAAAGGTTGATTTTGGTAAATGATGGTTGTTTTGGTTATGGTGCTGTGAATGATACAGTTTTGGCAAGGATTTGTGAGTCTCTATGATCAGGCATAGTTTCAGTAAGATAATTTCTGCCCTTTCTATGTTGATATTGGTATGCCACCATAGTAAACCTGTCATTACAGAAATGGCAAGAACTTGTGTAAATATGATCCATATTAGGTACTCATAGTGCATCTCTTTCAATCCCATGATTAGGAGGACAAATATTTTTTCCCACCAAGATGCCCCCCATTGTCTCCTATCTTCATAATGATTTAATTTTTTTCTGAGTTCATTGGGATCATAATTTTTTTACCTTGAACATGCTTTTTCTTATATATTTGTAGCCATTTCTCATGTGCTACTAACTCGAACACAAAAATCAATAACCAGAAAAAGTAAAAGAAAAATAAGGATAACACATGCAATTATATAGATCTATATACCTGCCAAAAGTCTTTGGTCTTAACTATATCTAACTAAAATTCTAGAGGGAGATAGATCTCTTATGTATTCTCGTTGCAAAGGTGTAGGAGAAAACATGTAGGATTCAGGGCTATGTGGGAATTGAAGCCTAGACATGAGAAGTGGTCCAAAGCAGTTGCTGCCTTTCCATAGTAAATTAGATGGCCTTCTCAGAGAAGAATCATCTTATCAAAATTGTGAAACACTCTTCTTGATGGCTGATGGATGGTTGTAACAACTATCCGTCCTTCCTTTGAACGAAAATTGCCAATTAATCAATACCAGTCTCTTAAAAGATTGATAATACTATTCAAATTTAAGGTGTGAATGCATAGATTCTAATGGGAACATATCAAAATAGTATCTTTATGTTTGAAAAAATCTTGGGAATTTAAAATATTGGGAAACATTACTAGTCGAATTTATAATTTTTGGTAATGATGTGAATGCTCAATGGTCTTTATGGGACGTTAGATTTATGGAGGAGAGATAGGATGGCTAGATGAACTAGAGACATGTTTTTGTAACAATTTCATTGTGTGGAATGTTGTTGTAGAATCAAGTCCAGATGTGGGTTTCTCCAGGAGAATCAAATATGGATCCATTAAAAACTCATGCCCTATGCACACCATTTTTCTTTCACCTCGAGAGATACCTTGAAGGAATAGACATCCAATCCTGTTATTTCTACACTTGAGTTCATTTCATTTTTAAAAAAGAGAATATTTCACTCTATATTTACATAGCATAGATCCCCTTAGATCCATTTTAAACTACCTAAATATATTAAATATGATCATGGATAAAAGAGTCTGCAATGCTTGATGTCCTATATTGGAATATTTATCTTGCAAATTTTAAGAATATTTTTGAAATTCAACAGATACTAATTTATTGAATTCAATAGATAGGAGTGAGGTCAATTAAATTGTGTGGCTTCACTTCTATTCGTCCCATTCTAAAATATTCTTGGTATCCGCAATGAAGATAAATTTATAAATACCTCATTGATTTTGATATGAATATAAAATCCATCTTCATGTATAAAAAAATGGTTCCTGGAAAATTTTATTTTTTACACCACAATAAAAATAAATAGAGAATTTGTCCTTCGTTTTTTGTTTTGATCAAGCTAATTTTAATGAAGCTTCCTTAGGTGGTCCCGGTCTTGCTCAATGTGATGAAATTTCATTAGTCACAACAACCCACCTGCCTAACGTGTTTTTGCTAAAAAAAAATTTGAAATGTAAAGCAGAACAATTTTACATTTGGAGTTATGTCAACATTGTCCATAAAAGTCAAGACAAATCAATACAGCTCCTCTGGGGTGGATGAGGTGGTTGTGGCCACTTGTGCCTCAAAAATTGATCTGAGATATCCAGAAACATATATTGATGCAGCAGCTGCTTGATCTGCTCTATTGAAACCTATACATGGCGAGTCTAGACCTGTGATTAAGTTAGCTCTCTTCAGAAGTCTATTCAGATTTGGTAGATTAGGAAATGATGGAAGAAGTTTGATTGTTGGCTCAGAGACGGTGGCTGAAATTTCCAAGATCCCTGCAGAGCTATTACAATTTCCTCTTAATAAATACCGAACTGCCACCCTCAAAGCTTGTTGTTGGTGTAGAGAATAACCAACATAGGCAACCGCGAGGCCATCGGTTCCTTCGTTGAGAAGACTAAAATACACCGAGTGAAGGGGTGGAAGACTAGTTTCGTCTAAATTTGAAGAAAATCTATTAAATTAATTATTTTTATGGGTAGTAGAAGAGGAAGTAGTTGGTTCAATATTCTGCACACTGAAATTAGTAGATTGATCCCATGGTCTCTTTTCTCTCTCATTATTTCTACACCCTCCCCTAGCATGGACGTTCCTTAGAGATCCTACGTTAGTCCAATACCATCTGTAGGTCTTATAGAAATAACGAGGCTGAGACAAGATGTAGTTGTTTCAGTAGCATAATTTGGTTTTGGATGAATCACAGCGAGGACACTTGAGTGCTAAGTGATATACATTGGGCTTCTGTCATTTGTCCCATAAACCAGGCCTTGAACAAGGGTGTAACATCGACTCCTCAGAGGGATTGAACATCGAATCTTGCATATCGCTATGAAAAAATTCAACAATAGATCATAAAATTCTGTACTTATTCATAATAAACCCAGAATTCAAATTTTCTAAACATAAAAAGATAAATGTGTAAAACCTAGAATTCAGATGATATGAATAGAAAAATATAAATGTGTAAACCCATAATTCATATGGGTTTAAATAGATGGATAAATTTGGTAGCTAGAATCTTTAGCCATATTTATATGTTAAAATACAACTATCATTGAGCAGTAAGTGCATTATCAATTATACTATCTAATAGACATAGACATCATTTCTAGAGAGCTTCTATATGGAAATAATCTAACCACATGCAACATGGAACTACTCATAAGATATAGATTGCAGGATATTAAGGTCAGCTGAGACTTATTATGTGAGTAGATCAAATGTTCAAGGCAGAAAAAATAGTTCAGGATATAATAGCCATAAATAATAGATCCCATAAATTATAGTGTATTGAAACTGAAGATCTTTAAATAGCTACGCAAAAACCTTGGAATTAAGGTTTTGATGGTGCTACACTTGTTGGTTACAAACATAGATCCAAAACAACTTTGCAAAAATTTGGAATTAAGAAAATAATGGTAATATATTTGTTGGTTCAAAACTTCCACCCGAAAACATAATGGGATGGATCCTAAAGTATCATATCAAAATTTCTCACATCACATTGCATAGAATGTTGTGTATGGAGAAGCTGGCTTTGGAGTACTTGGGCAAGGGGACTTATAGGTTTTTATGAAACCCATTTCTGGAATTTGTGGTGGGTTATTTGCATTTTATTGTACCATTTTTCCCCTTTGTTGTATACTAACAAAACAGTCATTTTATGGTGGCCTATATCATCAGCATTGTGGGATATTTTGGGGTAATGCTTGCAATAGATCTGATTGAAAAGCATGAAGTGTGAGGCTTTCCCATTATATATATATTATATAAAAGCAGTCGTATCTTAGAAGCTTTCAAAATTTGTGCTTCCCACTCCCATTCTTTTCTCCCAACAATCTTGAACTTATTATGCATATTGATTGTTGTTTTTGGCATTGCACACACTTTAGATCTACATGCCTAAATTTCATACCTGCTAGTCAGCATTGTAGATATGAATTTTTTGACATCTAATGTACTTTGTCAATTCAAATCTAAACATCCAGATGTCACATATTTCAATATATATATATATATATATATATATATATATATATATATATATATATATATATATATATATATATATAGATATATATATATTACATTTAGAAACTCAAGATGAACACGTTATACAATGTAAAGGTCTATCGAAAATGATCAAATACAAATTCTTAGTCTATCTATAGACCTTGGCAATATATAACTTTTCTAAACAAATGAGGTTATTTTTTTTTGCACCATTTCATATTTTATGGTGCATTGCACCATATACAATTTTATTATAATAATAATAATAAATTTTTTTTTCACCATTTTTTATTTTATGTTGTTTTTTACCATATACAATTTATAATGATAATAATATGTAATATCCCAAAAGGGAAAATGTAGTAATACTGAAACACAATATAAGAAATGCTGCAAAGTAAACAATAAATCTTAATACACATCAGAATGCACAGAAATAACTGAGCCATTTTATTATATAGGAGGTGAAAAATAAAGTATAACAATGCTCAAAATATGAGACATTCAAGCCAAAGAGATGGCCTGGAATGACCCTGCAATGATCCCACAAGAGGGACTGCGTAACTGCTGAACTGCTGGAAGGTAAACTGTGTTTTCCCTGCTGCAACTGTTGGGACTTCAACTGCCTGAAAGATAAAAATTAAGATCTAGGCAGAATGGGAGCTCCGATGATGCTGAAAGTGCAGATCAAGGCTCAATGATGGATTCCCAAGATAACCCAGAAAGGGTTTCTCAGATATGTCAATCTAAGAAAACCACCCTCTTAGGGCTTCACATATATGCTATTGGGAATGCAGATCCGAAGATTTTTCTGATGATATGATGGCTGCAATGATGCACAATTAGATCTATACAATAAGTGTTGATCCCTTCACTAGATCCTTGGGCTAGAGGCTCAAGATCTATCTCCTCCAATCTCCTCCGCTGAAAATAGCTGCTGTAGGAACAACAGCTTCAGAAAACTGCACTGTTAGAGAGGGGGGTTTAATAGCCTGCTGCTAGATATGTCAGATTAGCTCCCAAATGATAGAAACAATATATCCAATGTGAGGATATGATCCCTCAGAGGATTTCCAGCTGAAATACTGGAAACATCCTTCCTCCAGTAGATCTATAGGACTGGACTGCGCAATCCTTGAAGGGATTACTGCTGCATGGAGGTAAAACCTAATGGCCTGAATGCCAGATATAGATCTGCTACTCCTAGATGACTGAATGTGAAGAACAAAGTGGTAGGATGAATCCTCCAGTGGTTTCCTAGCTGAATTCTAGAAACAACCTCCTGAAGATGGCACCAATGCCTGATAAGGAATGAAGAACAATCCTCTTTCCAGAGCTACTCAAAGGAAGGGGTGGGATTCCTGCTCAGGAACACCCTGTGCTAAAAAACACTACAAACTCTCCAAAATAACCCAAGTCTACATAGAAATTTCCTAAGGCAAATCTAGAACTAGACAGATCAAGAAATGAATAATCCATATCATGCCTTCCATTGTGCCTTCACCTTCATTATATGTATGAGCCTTCCATAGCCTAGGCCCACTCCAATTATGTGTTGTACATGTGGACATAGTCTCCATGTTTGACTGTGGTGTGGCCTCATATCCTCCATCAAATTCACATGGATCACCCTCTCCATCATATGTGCATTAAATGCACCACTTCCTCCACTATCTTATCATAAGTGCTTCATGATATTCTTTGAATGCACATTTTTTTTAGTTGACCTTATCACGGATCCTCATGATTTTATATTTAAGATCCATTATCTTATTTTACTGTTCTATCCTCCATAATCTATCTCATAAATGAGATATGATCTTCATTAATTGAGCTGCTCCACTACTCCATGATTTTAGATCTAGATCTAGAAAATCCACATACACACCTAAAAAGTGGATTTTATTCATCTTTGAGGATTATGGGTCCCTCCACCCTTTTATTTACTTACTTAATTAAATTTATTAAGAACTCTAATATTCCAAATATGATGTGAAAATTTGGTAATATTACAGTGCTCCCCGGAAAAATGTTGCTTGTCCTCAAGAAACTGAAAACGTAGATGCTAGAGCAATATGTCCCCCTCCAAATGGCATCCACACAAGGAAGGTCTCCCCATTTATTGAAATGAGTTATGTATGCCCAGCACTAATGTTGCCTCTCTAGAATTTCTAGAGTGATCTCTAACTATGTAGCTAGATACCACTCATCAACCATGAAGCTCCAAGTCACAATCACAAGCTATCCAACATTCTCTAGAATACATGAGATACATAAATATAGATGGTTCCTTCCATAAGAGGAAAGATCCAACTCACAAAGCTTACCTCCATCCCATGCTACATGAAGTAAAGAGAGGATTTTCATACCTCCATCCTTAGCCCTATAAGCCTTGTTGAATCTAAGAATCATCCCAACATTGAACAAAATAGGAAGTAGAGATATATGTGTAGACAAAGATGTCAAACCATATTATCCCAATAGTATCCAATAGAATAAGGCCCTTTGCTGCCATCCTCCATCTCCTCCATGTAAGATGGACAAGACAAACTCCCCCAAAATCAACCAAAGCAACAAGAGATCTTGTTGCTTTCTCTCCTCCTTATCTGCATCATGGCATGAAAACATACTGATAGACATGTGGGATGTCACATAAACCCTATACAATCAAACACCATCAATACACATCATGAGAGCATCATGCCAAGTTCTACCCAATACAAAACACATAGACATAGGAGATGTCATGTGGTGGCCAAACTCTATCAAGGGAACCCAAAATGAACATGCCTTATTTCATTGCATTCTATCATTGATACATAAGGCATGAACGAGAAAAATACGAGCTATTGGGTGGTAACCATACTCACCCAAGAGCAGCTAGCGTAGACATGCCTCCTTCTTCATTTCATAAGTGTTTTTCAAGGCATGGATCAAAGAAATAGGAGCCTTTGGGTAGTGACATAATTCTCCCAAGAGCAACCAACGTAGCCAATATTTCTGGCCCATGTCATACATCTGTAAGTTGTCTTACAACCCCTTGCTTATCATCCTCACCCACTCATCCCAATGTGGATGATGAATGATGTACTACATAATCATGGTATCCTCCCTTTGTAGAATACCATCCTCCCCAAACCGATGAAGAACTTTTCACTTCATGAGATGTTGAAGTGCACCTCCAATGAGATCTCTCAAGGAGATTCTCTTTTCACCAAAGGCCCTCCAAAACCAATGAATTTTTGGATCTGCTGCAGGTATAAGTTTCTCTTTGAGAAATGAGGTGCTTATTGAGAAAGTGTCATCTAGAAAGAAGAAAATATTTCTCATCTCAAGATGTCTACCATTGATCATCTTTACCTCCATTTTTTCATGAGTGAAGCTACCTTCAGAATGCTCCAAGAATGATGGGGCCTCTTCATTTTCACAACTACTAAGTGACAGCGTTTTATATCTGTATGGTAATACATGTGTTGTCTCAAAGAAAGGCACAATTCAAAACTCGTAACCAATTATTGTACATAGGATCATGCTCATCCCATTTTCTGAAACTCTAAACTTCAACTTAAAGGGTTGAATGTAGCTCAACAATGATGAACATGGATAGTTCTTAGTATCCTCTTTGATTAGATCAAGGGTTCTTTGTGCCGTGATATGTTTTTGCTTAAAATCAAAATTGTGTTATAACCCTTGGTTAGGCATTGACCCTGATGGCATGTCCTCATAAGTTTCAATAAGATCTACTGAAAGAATATGTGATGAAATTTCATGCATACCTTGGATCAAATGATGTGTGGGAATCTCTTTACATAACACAAGAGTTCCTCCAACCGGGAAAAGAGTGTCTCCAACTGCTTATAAGAGTGATGGATGCTTTTTTCCAAGTGTACCAGTGTTGGCATCTTCCTCCTCTTCCTCATGAATCTCCTGACTCATGCATGGGAATCTATGTGTCAAGAGCTCAAGAATATCTTGTAAAGTTGCAAGTGTGTCTTCTCCGGATGAAAGTACTTCTACAGCTGGTGGTGAATGTAGTGACTTCTTGTCCAGAGTGACAAGATTAACATCCTCCTTTGTTTCCTTAGGAAATTTATCTTTGTGACACCTCTTTGGTCTTCTCACATCAAACTTCTTCCTCAACTTGTGAAAGAAATCTGAATATTTAGTCACCTTTGCATGCTCCATGTGACCAAACCACCAATCATTGGCTTGAACTAAAAGATGAAGTGCTACATTTTGGAAAGCCTCTTCTTCAACTATAGGATGTATGCTGAAAAAGGAATCTAACTCTTTCCTTCAAGCCTTAACAGTGCTTGAGGAAGATCCATCAAATGTGGCAAATAGAATCTATTTTTCCTCTTCCTTCTATTTCTACTATAGGATCCTATTTCTTCTTTGATTTGGAAGAATTATTGGAGAGTTATAATCTTTTTTAATTCTCTAGACTGTGCTTTGTACTCTTCAAGATACAGACTGAGAGTCTCATGATTCTCAGGTTCTTTCCTTTCTTCATTTCTACACCCTTCACCTTCTCCAAAAGAAGTGGGTATAGTAAATCTAGGAGAAGGTCTATGATTCTCTAGTTTTCTTTTTTGCCGATAGGAAGTTCTTGGACCTTCCTCATCAAATTTTCTTCTTGGATTCTCCTTTTGGCTTTCTCCCTTCATTTGATAGACCTTCTTAGAGATATCTTGATTAGATCTAAAGAGGGAAATGGAAAAAATATCCTCCTTCATGATAGTTCTCATCTATCTGCTTCTTCCTTTGATGAAAAAGATGAAGTGTCCACAAGTTGAGCCAAAGATCATGCTCTGATACCACTATAATATCCCAAAATGGAAAATGTAGTAATACTGAAACAAAATATAAGACTATAGCAAAGTAAAAAATAAATCCAAATACACATCAGAATGCACATAAATAGTTGAGATTTTTTATTATATAGGAGGTGAAAAATCAAGTACAATAGTGCTCAAAATATGAGACACTCAAGCCAAAGGGATGACTTGGAATGAACCTGCAATGATCCCACAAGAGGGACTGCATAACTGCTAAAATTTTGTAAGGTAAACTGCATTTTCCCTACTGCAACTATTGGGACTCCAAGTTCCTGAAAGATAGAAAGTCGGATCTAGGAAGAATGGGAGCTCGGATGATGCTGAAATTATAGATCAAGGCTCAATGAAGGATCCCAAAGATAACTAAAGAACGGTTTCTCAGATCTGTCAATCTAAGAAAACCACCCTCTTAAGGCATCACATATATGATGCTGGGAATGGAGATATGAAGATAGATCTGATGATATGATGGATACAATGATGCATAATTTGATCTATACAAGAAGGGTTGATCCCTTCAGCAGATCCTTGGGATAGAAGCTAAAGATCTAGTTCCTCCGATCTCCTCCATTGAAAATAGCTGTTGTAGGAACAACAACTTCAAAAAACTATGCTATCAGAGAGGGAGGCTTAATAAATTGCTGCTAGATATGTCAAATCAGCTCTTGAATGATGGAAACAATAGATCCAATGTAAGGAGATGATCCCTCATAGGATTTCCAACTAAAATACTTGAAACTTCCTTCCTCCAATAGATCTACAGGACTGGACTGTGCAATCCTTGAAGGGACTACTAATGCATGGGGGTAAAACCCAATGGCCTAAATGTCGGATATAGATCTGTTTCTCCTGGAAGACTAAATTTGAAGAACAAAGTGGTAGGCTGAATCCTCCACTAGTTTGCTAGTTGAATGATAAAAACAACCTCGTGAAGATGGCACCAATGCCTGATAAGGAATGAAGAACAATCCTCTTTCCAGAGCTACTCAAAGAAATAGGTGGGATTCCTGCTTGGGAACACCCTGTGCTAAAAAACACTACAAACTCAGCTAAACAGCCCAAGTCTACATAGAAATTTCCTAAGACAAATCTAGATCTAGATAGATCAAGAAATGAATAATCCAAATCATGCCTTCCCATGTGCCTTCACCTTCATTATATGCATGAGCCTTCCATAGCCTAGGCCCACTACAATTTTGTGTTGTACATGTGGACATAGTCTCCATGTTTGACTGTGTTGTGGCCTCATGTCCTCCATCAAGTTAACATGGGGTGATCACCTTCTCCATTATATGTGCATTAAATGCACCCATTCCTCCACTATATTATCGTAAGTGCTTCAAGATATTTTTTTAATGCATTATGATTTCAGTTGACCTTATCAAAGGTCCTCATGATTTTATATTTAAAATCCATGATCTTATTTGACTGTTTCATCCTCCATAATCTATCTCATAAATGAGATATGATCTCCATTAATGGAGTTGCTCCACTACTCCATGATTTTAGATCTAGATCTAGAATATCCACATATACAACTAACAAGTGGATTTTATTCATCTTTGAGGATTATGGGTCCCTCCACCCTTTTATTTACTTAATTAATTAAGTTTATTAAGAACTCTAATATTCCAAATATCATATGAAAATTTGATTAATTTTCTGAAAGGGCCAACTTCTCGTCCTAGGGATGGTATTTGATTACCCTACTTTAGGTCCTGAACATTCATTTTATTTTAGTTTATTTGATTTTTTTGTTTGAATCTATACTCTTGTCTTGGGGAGGAAGCTATCTGTCTTGCTCTGGGTACTTAACGCTTTTGCTATTTTGATGAATTCTTCTCACCAATTGTATGAACAAAGATCTAAATAAGAGGGGTAGAGGAAGACCCCCAAAGAAAGGAAAGGATCTAGGAAGGAAGACGTATATCTAGGAGATAAATGAAAAGGCTAAATCTGAAGCATCCTCTCACGCTCTTGTCAGGGTAAGGGTTCAAACAAAGTCCAAAGGGTAGTCAGTTGAATAGCTAGTGCCATCCATGGTACAAGAGGAAATTATTTTGATGGCAGAAGAAGCAATAAATAAGGTATACGTGGAAGAGACATCCCTGTTGTCAACAGAACGGGATGAAATATAAAGTAGAGGGTCGGAAGAACTAAGTAATTCCAATTGGGAAGAAGAACCTCCAAAAGAGTTTTTGTCACCATGAGACCAAGGGAGTGTTGTAAAGCCTCCTGCAGTTGAACTAAGAAATTTCGATTTGGAAAGAGGGTTCTTGAGGGATTTTGTGTCCCAAGGGACCAGCGGAGTGCAGTGAAACCTCCTACAGTAGAATCACCCCAAGTACCAGTAAGAGAACCAGTTCAAATCCCAGGTGAGTATTGGAGAATATTTATGGCACCTGCAACTTCTTCTATTAATTTTCCAATAGGAAACATTATATGTGATGCACTGATGAAGCCCATTCCTTTAATGGCTCTGCCTAATTTTCATGGGCTTTCTTCTAATACCCTGATACATTCCTCTCCGAATTTCACATTGTCTATCAAGGGTATGATTATATCATCGATGCTTAAAAACTAAAAATATTTCCTGCTACCTTAAAAGCGAGAGCCCTACAATGGTTCATGGGTTTAGGGGGAAAGACTATTTCTCCATGGGATGCGATGAAATAAGTCTTCTTGGAAAAATACCAGGACTACTGTAAATCCCGTGATATCAAGGAGGAGATTTTTAAGTTTGCATAGAAGGAGGACGAGAACATGGAAGATTGTGTGGAACGATTAAAATATATACTACAGATATTAGGCCATACTGACCTCGATAAAGATATCCTAAAAATCATCCTTCTCTCGGCACTAAGTGAAGATTCGTTGCAACTTGTGAACATAGTAGGAAAGGGGAATGTTTCAAAAGAAGAATGTGACATTATCTATGAACTTGTGCATTCAGTGTTCACGAGGGCCTGCCAGAAGTGGACAAGGAATTTGGTCATTTAAGACTTCTGGTGGAGGGGTTACAAAGGCAGAAATCAGAAACCTAGTAGATAACCTAAGGACTGATATCCTAAGCATATTACCTGCCCAAATGGACATTCTTCAAGAAAAACAAAAACAAATAGAGTTGGAGAAGACTATGGCTATATTCTTCCCAGAGTGCAAAAAGAAGCATCCTTTGAAAGAATGCCCATTAAACATAGTGGAAGCCTACACGATTTGTGAACAGACTCATGCGACCAGCTCATGCCCTCCCTTGCCAAGAATGAAGCTATTTTTTCAAGGGGCAAGTGAAGAAAATTTAGTAGATCAATTGTACTTCATGGGGCCAAGAAAGCCATGGCAATCTCGACCACCAGCTATGAATCTAGGTATGCCTCAGGACCCATCTCAGTATTTTAATAATTTTAATATGGGCCCCCAGTCAATACCTTTTTCACATATGTGGTCTCAATATCAATACCCCCCTGGTAACAATGGGCTCCCAAGACTAGTTCAAATCCTTCGTGGAATCATAACTAGCGTGTACCAATCTATGCTTCAAAAAAAAATTCAGTTACCCTCCAATGTACCTCTAGGCAACCCAACCCTTCAACTCCAACTTCCTATCGAGCCCAATCTGAATCCTAATAATGAAGGCACCCAACAAACAACCACTCTTAACCTTCCATATTATAGCATTTCTACCACAGGACTTAACGAAATAAACTTACGATCTGGGAAGGTAGTAAATTCTCCCACTTCACCTATTATCATAGAATATATTGATAGTGAGGTTATAGAACCAGAAAAGAGGATAGTTGGGGATAAACTAGACCAAAACATGACAAATCAGACACCTCCCCAACCTATTCCTAATCAAGGTAATCCAACTTCTCCACCATACCCTGAAAGACTAACCTTGAATAAACAAAACCCTCAAGTAGAGTTTGATTTCTTGGGGGAATTGAAAAATAATTTTGTCAAAATACCCCTGCTATAGTCTATGAGGGATGTACCCATATATGCAAAAACTATAAAAT
>JAXQQM020073112.1:0-95312 GCA_034641835.2 Pinus albicaulis
TGATCCATAACTGATTGAATAAAGTCCTTAAGTAGTTTGATAAGTTTGTCCTTTAGAATTGACTATTAACTGAAGTATTCTTTAATGCAAATTGACATAAACCAGCAACATAAATGAATAAATAACAGTAATAATCAGAGAGAAGAAGAGGCAAACAATTTGATGATGGAGTTCTTCCCTCCTGGACTACATCTCTGGGTTCGCTTTTAAGTGGGCGTACGTTTTTATTAAGATTGATCTTAAATAACATTTACATTGAAATGGAATAGAAAGAATATGCTCACAGGCACTTCTGAACCCTGTAAAAATAAAGTACTCTTCCTCGCCTTTCTGACGCCTATCTCCTGTTGGGTATACGACCAAAGTCCCACATTGACTAGAAGTGGGGAGGATCATGGGTATATAAGGATGAACAAATATCTCCATTGGTATGAGGCCTTTTGGGGTAAAGCCCAAAAGCAAAGCCATGAGGGCTTAGGCCCAAAGTGAACAATATCATACCATTGTGGAGATATGTGGTGTCCAAAATCCTTACAAGTGGTATCAGAGCCATGCCCCGAAGTTAGTGAAGTGGATGAATCCTCGAATGCCGAACGAAGGTGGTGGGCCCCGGTAATATCACGATGGGATCCATGGATGAGCTCGGTTAGACAGGCGGTATGCTCCGGATTCTTCATGGACATGTCCTGGTCCCAACACGGTGAAGAGGAGTTGACCTGGGATAGAGCAAGCTCTCGAGGCAGGTGGTGCTCCATGTAAGGCATGTGCTTCCAACGCATTGGAGCGGAGAACCCTGGTTGGTAGAGAGTGGATGGATGGATAATCGTTTGAGGGGAGGCTCGATGGTCCTTTGTTCGAGGGGAGGATTGTTGGGTATACGACCAAAGTCCCACATTGACTAGAAGTGGGGAGGATCATGGGTATATAAGGATGAAAAAATATCTCCATTGGTATGAGGCCTTTTGGGGTAAAGCCCAAAAGCAAAGCCATGAGGGCTTAGGCCAGATTGGCCAAAGTTTTTTGGCCAATGGTTAATGAAATTTCATTGGTTGGGTTTTTCCCCAGATTTGGGGTTTTCCTAGTTAAACATTGTGTTTATGTTTATGTGATTTGTCGCTGGGTTTTTTATGTGTATTATTCTCTCAGTAAATATTTATTTTTGCAGTAATTCCTAACAAGTGGTATCGGAGCCATATTTGGCTTCAAAGGGACGCTTTTGCAGCCAAGGGTTTTATTGGCCTATGAATGGAGAAATCAATGCAGCCTTTTGCAGATCTGGCCATACGGAGCATGGTGTTTCTAGGAAATAGGAAATATCCAATCGATTGATTCCATGGGGAATTCCATGGAGGGTTTCTCAATGGATAAAGAGAACAATGGTGCTGCCACAGCTCAGATCTGGCGACTAGCAGTGATAAGAAGTTGGTTTGAGAATTTTAGAGATGAGAGGATATTTGCACGTGGATTAATTAATTGATGAACCATGTATCTGAAGAGAACTCCTAGAGGACTGGGGGTTACAGAGACTGGTGACCCATGTAATCTGGTAGATGGGTTCTTTTTATATGGACATTGATTTCATATGTACAAAGAGCAACAATGAAACAAAAAAAATATTATTATAATGGAGTTAATTTTTTACATGTAAATGGGCATACTGCTGTAAGCCTGGTATGGCATGCGTACCCCTGGGTAATCACTGGTAAATTCTAAGTTAGACCTAGGTGATAGGGGGGATGTCAAGTTTACAATTACTCTGGGTAAAAATTTGAGGGGGGAAGAGCTAGAGTGAGTGGGGTTGTCTCACTTAGCAGGTTTGGCTAGATTTAGTCAATAATCCCCAAGTCAAGTTTAAGGGGGGAATTGTTAGGTAAACATGACTCGGAGTAGATTCAATGTTGACTAGGGTAAACAGTAGTGGTTTTGGGGCACATGGTTTTGTGCACCCATGGTTTTGGCCCATGGTATTACATGTAATGGAGCCTATAAGAGGCTGGGAATACTTCATTGTAAGGTAGGTCTGGAGGTGAGTGGTGAAGGCTCACTTGGCCAGATTGGCCAAAGTTTTTTGGCCAATGGTTAATGAAATTTCATTGGTTGGGTTTTTCCCCAGATTTGGGGTTTTCCTAGTTAAACATTGTGTTTATGTTTATGTGATTTGTCGCTGGGTTTTGTATGTGTATTATTCTCTCAGTAAATATTTATTTTTGCAGTAATTCCTAACATCTCCATGCTCAATTCCAGTTGTTAGCACCCAATCTGAACCTCAGGCTAAAAAGGGCAAATCAGGGTAACAACTAAACCAAGCTTAGCCTTGTAGCTAGCCCTACAAGGACAAGAGAGGGCTCTCTCTATAGAATAGATATTCAATAAAATGGTAGTGAACTGATTTTAGGCTAGGTATATAAATGGGAAAAAGAGTTTTGATGAATAACTGAAATTTCAAGGATGTATGGAACAAAAGGACGGTATCAACTGAGGAATTAAATCAGGATACAGGGTACTTCATGGGGCAAGATAGGCAGGAGATTTAGCAATCTAGGTTGAAATAAGATGGAGTGGAAGGACTGTTGAGAAAGCTGAAAAGAGCATAATAAATGGATCCTTTTCAAACAGAGGAAAATACACAGAGTATGAATGATTCCCTAAGGCAGAGCATATAAAATGGATTCTACCTTTCTAACCTGAAAACATTCAACTAGAAATGTATATGAATGAATGTTGCAACATAACAATGTACATATGAAACACAAAGAAAAGACATATGCTAAAACTCATACCACATGAATCCCACAAATCAGAGCTGCATCACTTTATTAATTTCCTGCCAAACTGCACAACGGAGCACAGAGCTCACTACCACACTATTCCCCTACTTCTGAGTTTTTAGACCTCAAAATTTCAGCCCCTTTTACAAATAATTAGAATTTACAATAAATAGACAGATTTGCAGGAATACAAATCGATGGGAAGGGGAGAAATCACAACTGAAGATAGAAGGCCAAAAGCCAACAGTCTCTTCGTAAAAGAAGAGTTGTGTTACATTCGGTCAGTGGGAAGGCGAAACATTGTAATGCAGATCTTTTGAATTGTAACTGAAGATGTGACTGTCACAAATTTGGGTCTCGGCCTCTGGCTGTCGCTTTTCTTTCCATTATTTCTTTTGAATAACTGACTTTTAATAAGATGTCATTGCAGTAAACTGGAATAGACTGAAATAATGCCTTACGTGAAGGGAAATAGTGAATAGGAAGGAAGGGAGAGGAGATGGGACTAGCATCTTAATCGCAATCTGGATCAGGGAGCGGGAAAATATATGCGAAATAAAACTTTCGATGCGGTTGGATTAAACCATGGGAAGTCCTTTAATAAACGTAATAAAATGCAATTTAGGACGTATAAAGGGGAAAGGGCCTTTATATTATAATGGGGAGTAGGTGTCGTATGGTGGGCCCGGGGATAAAATCGCAATCACAATATTGGAGTTTGCGATGGGAATTTTGCAATGATCGCACATCGCAAATGGGAATTTTGGGATGGGAAATTTTTGAATCTCTAAACTTGCGATCTTGTGATTTTGTGATGATCGCACATCGCAAATGGGAATTTTGCGATGGGAAATTTTTGAATCTCTAAACTTGCGATCTTGCGATTTTGCGATGATCGCACATTGCAAATGGGAATTTTGCGATGGGAAATTTTTGAATCTCTAAACTTGCGATCTTGCGATTTTGTGCTAAAGTGGTGGGGTTTATAATATGTAACGTAAACTTTATTATAAAGTTGAAGGAGATGGAAGAAGGGGAAGTGGTTTGGGATCAGAGTTAATATGATAATGCAATTTATAATCGAAAAATGGGGGGGAAAGGGGTTTTTCTAAAGGGATTTGAACATAAAGTTAAAGGGGAAACATGGGAAATAGGTGGGGCTTAGGGAACAAAGGGCTTTTACTTCACTTAAGCACAAAATTCAATCCAGAAGCCAGTTTTGAGAGTGTAGTATACCGGTGGAAAGCTCTTTCTGGGCTCCTTCTAATGGATCTGCTTTGAAGATGATTTGGTGCTGAACATACTACGGAAGACTTATCTAAAGGCAGAGACATCCCTTTGTGGAGATGACAGCTTCTGAATTGTGACTGAAAGGCAAAGTATTATGCTTTCACCTCAAAACATGGTTTTGAGGTGAAACTTGCATCAAACTGAATAAATGATATCTCTGATCTTCCTGGTGTTGTGACTTTGTATTTATTGACTTCCTCATGGATTTGATGATCTTTATTTGACACTTGACTCATTAATTTTACCATGGGGAGAACTTAGAGACTAATGAGACCAATCCTATGACCTACTGATATGATTTTGGAAATGAAAGTGACTAATGACTGAATACCATAGGAAGGAAAATCAGCAAGTACCTCATGAGGGAAAACTGATAAAAAACTACTACCATCATGAGACCTACCTATTGAGATAAGTAAATTGATATGTGAGACATTTCTATTTGCTAAAATGCAAAAGAAATTTTGATCACCAAACTGTAATGTAAAATACAAACTAATGCATCACTTATTAGCATAACAGGATAGTAACTACTCTGGAGAGATGCCAAACCTCATAGACCGTAGCCTTATCCTTTGAACAGGTCAAAGCTAAAAACTAAACATAATGCCTGCCATCCAGCTCAAAATATTTAAAATTCCAACTAAACCAAGCAAATTATTTTACTCCTCAAGCATCCAAAGTTTACAAGCACCACACCCAGATGCATTGCAACAGTATGCATATATAGTATATATAATGATGAGCATAGATTATTCATCTAACTCACTCTCTTCATATACACTCCAATAATATAAACATTTCTTCCTCATTTCTAACACACTTCTTCACTCCTTACCATTACGGTGATCCTATATGGTCCTTTCCACAGATTGTCGAACTTACCATGCTTCCCTTTGTCTTCATTTATGGCATCCCATTTCAACACTATATCATCCAGCTGAAAATGTTTTGCCTTTGTCTTCCTGTCATAGATCTTTTTAATTTTCTCCTGCAACTGAATAATGTTCTGTGACACCTCCTCTCTTGTTTTCTAAAGGTAGATCATTTGATTGATTCTTCGTTGATTGTAATTGTCCTCACCACCAACTTCTTGCAATAATTTCATAACAGGAACTGTAAAGGATGTAGGAATGACAACGTCAGTACCATAAACTAGCTCAAATGGTGACATACCTATTGATCTTTTGCTGCTAACTTTGTCTGCCCACAGCGCGTTGATGAGCTTTCGGTGCCAATTTCTTTTGTTTGCCTCCAGCATTTTTTTAATTATATTGACCAATGATTTGTTAGATGACTCAGCCAGGCCGTTTCCTTATGGATAATAAGTTGTCGAATGGCCCAGCGCGATGTTGTATTTGTCACAAAATTCGATCATTTTCTTGGATCTGAACGCTGCTACATTGTCTGTTACGATTTTACAGGGGTAGCCAAATCGAAATAGAATATTCGATTCCAAGAATTGAATGATTACCGCATCTGTTGCTTGCCTGGTTGGGATGGCCTCGATCCATTTAGTAAATTAATCTGTCCCTGTCAAGTTCCATCAGTGCTGTGCTAAGGACGCAGGATGACTCTCCCCTATAAAATCGAGCCCCCACTGCTGGAAGGGTGCGTTCACTAAAACTGGTTTCAAAGGAAGTGGAAGCAATTTCTTCTTCCCTTGGAAGATTTGGCATTCATGACATTTCATGACGGGCTTATATAAATCCGAGAATAATGTGGGCCAATAATATCCTGCTCCCAATATCTTGTTAGTTGTAGTCTTCCAAAACAAGTGACCGCCACAGTCCCCTTTATGAAACTCGTGCATTACCTTCTGCGCTTCTTCCTCAATCAAACAATTGAGCAGAATGCCTCCTGGATCTTTCCAATACATAGCACTGGCTAAAATGCAGTATTTTGCAGATCTTATCTTCAGAGATCTACATTTACTCTTGGACATGCCCGTGCGAGGTGACAAATGCTGAAGGACATAGACGATGTCTGAATACCACAGGGACTGCTGAAAAATATCTGAAATAGGAACCAACAAACCTTCCTCTTCATCCTCTGCCACTGCTGTTATGAGGCTTATATCTAAAGCACGTAGATTTGATTGGGCCATCAGTTTTGCCAAGCCTTGGCCTTTGATCAGCTTCGTGGGTTTGATCTCCAGATCATACTCCAACATGGTTGCTATCCACTTACCTCTCCGACCTTCTGGATCAGTTTGCATCAACACATCCTTCACTGCTGCGTTAGGGACATAAACTATAGTATGTGAATATAGAATATAGACCCTGAAATCCTTCAATGCCTTGATAAGAGCCAATGCCTGTTTCTCGATAATATTATATCTCAATGCCGCATCTCTAATAGTTATACTGAAAAAGGAAATTGGATTTTCGATCTTGTCTCTCTTTTGCATTAAAACAGCAGCTAAAGTAAGTTCCGACGCAAACGAAAATATGATGAAGTCTTGAGTGTAGTCAGGACTGATCAAAACTGGGGCATTGGACAAAGAAAACTTTACTAGATTGAATGATTTGATAGCCTCCTCGCTCCATTTAACAAAGCTGTCCTTCTTCAACATGTTAGTCATTTCCCTCAAATGTTCCGCCAGATTAGGTATAAATCGACGTAAAAAGTTCATTTTACCATTAAAGGCCTGAATCTCCTTCTTGTTTTGTGGCAGGTCTATGAGCTGAATTGCTTCTACTCTAGCTGGATTGATGAGAGCATTCATTCAGAGATGAGGAGGCCCGTATTTGCCTTCATCCATGGGATGTGGAGAGCACTTTTGGGACTATAGCTCCGTTCTACATCATTGAAACACAACTTTCAAATGTATGTATGTTCATCATCTGATTCCGTAAAAACACCGTCAAATCATCCGTATAAATAAACTAAAAAACATCTTTTCATTTGCAAAAGGAGATGTCCATCATGAGACGTTGGAAATTAGCTCTCGCATTCTTCAAATCTCCAAAGGCATTTTACATATTGAAGGTTCCTCGGTGTTTTGGAAAGTAGTTTTATCTTGTCTTCTCATGCACCACTGAAGTTTGGCAGTCTATGTCAATTATGACATCCTGATGTTCTGTATCCATTTTTTACAGAGATGAGTGGTCCAGTAATTTTCAGCGGATAATTATCCTTTAAGGAGGCCTTATTCAAGTTCCAAAAATCTATACACAACCTTATTTCTCCAGTCTTCTTGCGCACTGGGACCAAATTCGAAATCCAATCAGAAAATCTAATAGGAACTATGATTCCTACTTTGTACAACCTGTTTACCTCCTTTTCAATTGATGGAAGCAGCTTTGGATTGATTCTTCTCAGCTTCTGTCTGAATGGCTTTTGATCTGGCTTGATAGGAATAGTATGCTGGATTATGTTTTTATCATACACTTTCAAGTCTGAATAATCCCATGCAAATACATCAGAAAATTCGGAAAGCAATTTCACATACTTCTCCTTCACTTCAGGGGACAATGTCTTTGACAATTTGACAAACTTGGGCTGATCAATTGTTCCAATATTCACATCTTCAACTCCTTTCTCTGTGGGCACCAAGCTTGGCTTCTTTGCAACATCTTCCTCATCAAACAGCTCCTCTAGAGGTATGAGACCTCTAGGAATTATGTTATCTTTTAGCTACAATATGTCCATCTGGTTTGTTTCCAATTCTTGATCATCCACCACATACTCACCTTCTATGAGAGTGTCTTGAATTTTCCATCACCCTGAAAAAATGCATTTATCTCATTATCATCCAAAAATACTTGCCAATACATTAAATTATCTGGAATAGCAGGCCTATGTTTGACATGGATTTCGAATTTGTTGCTGGAGTTCATCGGAATTTTCAGGTTACTTGTAGTAGTTGCAATAGAATCAGCAATCAGATTCTACATCCTGGGCACTGTTGTCAAAGTGTACTCTGGGAATGTCTTCAAAATGTCCATAACTGCATTTCTATATGCCCTCAGTCTTGGATGTTTAGCTTGGTATTCTCCTTTCACCTGCTTGACTATTAACCCAGAGTCACCATACACAAAAATCCTTCTTGCCTTCAACTTCTTCAAGATTTTGAGGCCTGCAATCAGAGCTTCATACTCTACTTTATTGTTGGAGCAGTCAAAAGCCAACTTATAAGCACATACTCTGACATTACTCGGCACCTTCTTAGGTTAAAAAACAGGGCTCCTAATCCATATTCCAATGCCAGCTCCATCCTTATCAAGAGCTCCATCAAAATCCATACTCCACAGGCCTTCTTCTTCTTCTTGAAGGTGCTGGAAATTTGTTTCTTTCTCTTCTTTGCCTTGGCTGATTTTTGGATGTTCATTATCCATTTATTGCTGGCAGGCAGGAGGCTCAGAAGTACTTGCTGCTTTGTCCTTTTCCTGTTTGAGGATTTCTCTGAAATTTTTTGAAATCTCAGGTATCTCCTCCACTTGTACCAGCTGAACATCCTCATCATTTAAACCACCATCTGAATATAAGACAAAAGACTCTAAATCTATGTGGACTGCATTGATGGGATGATTTACTGGCTTGTCTTTTCTAGTGATCATGTATTTCACTTTATTTTCCCTAAACAACTTTCCCAACTTTCCAAATACAGGGATTGTGGCATAGGAGAAATCAAGCTGTATGGTCCCCTTAAGGTTTTCACCCCAAGACCTGGATAGGAGCATTCCAAAGCGTGGTGGGACCTCAGCAACAACTACATCCATCAAGACATTTTTGGCTGGGATTTGATCTAAAGACACTACTAAATCTTTGATGAGACCAATGCAGTGGACCCTACTTGAATCAAAAGAATACAAATCATGGTACTTTATGGTAACATCAAGGCCTAACTTTTCCATGACGGCTTTGGGAATTAAATTATGGGAGGCCCCGGAGTCCAACATGGTGTTATGCAAGACAAACTCATGGAAACTAAGACTTAGGTAAAAGGGAGGCACTTCATTTTCTTCAGACTCTTGTGTGGCTGGACCAAAGATTAGTTCAGGGTAGTCATCTTCCACATTAACCATATCAGAAAGAGGGTCTATTTGCAAGACTTTAGATACCTAACTCTTATATACACTATTCCTTACCAACTCGGTCAAAGGCACGAACACTTTTAACTTGGAAATTTCACTTTCTAAATTAAAGGAGGGAGCCTTTTCTACCTCTTTAGCAGGAGGGTCTTTCTTCTTTGTTTTCTCTTTCGCTGTGTTCTGCTGGCTTTTCTCTTTTGCAATGTTCTCAACTGTATTAGTAACTATCGGTGCTTTGCTGGATGAAGGATTGGCCGACTCTTTTCCTTTCTTCTGTGCTTCATCCTTCATTTGGATTTCCTTTCTTTTTTGAATGGGGCTGATTGTGATGTTCCTGTTCCTCAGAGAGTACTGCCTTTGTTGGGCTGATAAAGTGCTCATATATCCTCTCTGGTAGTCATCAGATTCTTCTTCTAACACCATGTCATTGGCCAAAATGAAGTTTTCGTTCCCTTGAATGTCTGGAGTCGCAATTGTGTATTCTTCGTCTTCTGTGAGGAAAATGGGAGCGCCATCAGCTGTGAATAAATGATTGGTTTCGAACAGAGGACCATTGTCATCTGAGTCAGTCCCTTGCACATAGTTCTGCTGTAGCGGTGTTTTAATCTGCTGCTGTGGTGCTACTTGGTCCTATGCCCTTTGTTCTCTCTGTCTAAGTCTGAATTGCGGCTGTTGTTGTCCTCTAAAATTTAGATTTCTTAATTGGGTTTCAGGTCTGTCCGAAATCGTTAATCGATCAACCATATTTTCCATTGTACGAATCAGTGTGTCCATTTTGCTGTCTGAAGGGGAGGCCTCCTCTTTCACCACGACTTTCTTTTCAGTTCTGGCCTGAGCTCTTCTAGCCAGCAAATTAGCTTCAACGCTTACTGCTATCTTTCGCATCTCTTCAAGTGATGGTGGATCTCTTTCACGTAGCTGATATGCCATATCGGCATCAAAACCGTCCAGAAACTTCAGCATAGCTGAATCCACGGGTGGTTTGAGGTTAGCCGGAATAGCATTGTATGCAGCATTGAATCTTAAACAATAGTCTTGCATCGTTTCACCCACATTTCTTTTCATATTATCGTATTCAGACAGAATTTGGTGTGGGTTACTTTTCACCTCCCATTGCTCTAGGAACTGTGTGTGTAACTCTTGCAAAGTGTGAATAGAGCCTGCTGGTAAAGCTCTAAACCACTTTCTCACTTCACCTCTGAAGCTTTGAACAAACAACCTGGTAGCTACATTCTCTTCTTCCACTTCATGCAAGTCAAAAAAGTCATTCATCTTGTCAACATGCTGCTGGGCTGTAATACCCTAAGTGACATCAAAGATAGTGATTTTACTCTGATAATCAGCAGGAATATCATTGATAACCTGAGGTAAAACCAAGGGTGCATACGGGGCAGCCATAATTCTGGGAGGATTTACCACAGCGTTTGTAGTGCTGTAACTTGAGGTAGGTGTTGATGGAGGAGATGAAAACTGGGAATTGATTGATGGGAATGCTGATGAATCAAGAGGATAGAATGTTGCGCCTGATGATTCTGAAGGCTCAGGAATATAAGTTGCAGTGATGAACTGAGGTGAATTCAAAATGTAATCATCAATGGAAGAATTTTCTCTCTGAACTTCGATATCTACAAGAAACTCTGGATCTAAAACCGTGTCTTCAAGCGCAGTTTCAGACTTATTTCTAAACAAAGAAAGCTCAAAATTCTCATCAAAATAAATCTCTTCTACAAAAAACCACTCACTGGGCCAAGTATGGGACCTGAAAATAGGTGTAGGACTTAGCGATCCCTCTTGTCTTCTGACTATTCTTGGGATAAGATTACGATTTTCGAACACAGGGGGAGGATTTGGATTAGGATTAGCCCTTTTATATCTTCTTGAAGCCAGTGTGGTCAACTTGTTACTATACAATATTTATATCAGCCTAGAAAATTATGAAATATCATCATCGAGACTTTGCAAGAAAAATATTACTGGGGTGATAAATCTTCTACGCAAAAGTTCGTAATTTTTGTCCCCAGATGGTCGCTGTGAGATGTTAAGACCCAATCCGAACCAAAGTCGGTAACAAAATCGTGTGGTAACAACTAAACAAGCTCAGCCCCTAGCTAGCCCTACAAGGACAGGAGAGGGTTTCCTCCCAGAATAGATATTCAATAAAATGGTAGTGAACTGATTTTAGGCTAGGTATATAAATGGAAAAGAGTTTTGATAAATAACTGAAATTTCAGTGATGTATGGAACAAAAGGACAGTATGAACTGAGGAATTAAATCAGGATACAGGGTACTTCATGGGGCAAGATAGGCAGGAGATTTAGCAATCTAGGTTGAAATAAGATGGAGTGGAAGGACTGTTGAGAAAGCTGAAAAGGGCATAATAAATGGATCCTTTTCAAACAGAAGAAAATACACAGAGTATGAACGATTCCCCAAGGTAGAGCATATAAAATGACTTATACATTTCTAACTTGAAAACATTCAACTGGAAATGTCTATGAATGAATGTTGCAACATAACAATGTACATATGAAACACAAAGAAAAGACATATGCTAAAGCTCATACAACATGAATCCCACAAATCAGAGCTACATCACTTTATTAATTCCCTGCCAAACTGCACAACGGAGCACAGAGCTCACTACCACACTATTCCCCTACTTCTGAGTTTTCAGACCTCAGACTTTCAGCCCCTTTTACAAATAATTAGAATTTACAATAAATAGACAGATTTGCAGGAATACAAATCGATGGGAAGGGGAGAAATCACAACTGAAGATAGAAGGCCAAAAGCCAACGGTCTCTTCGTAAAAGAAGAGTTTTGTTACATTCGGTCAGTGGGAAGGCGAAACGTTGTAATGCAGATCTTTTGAATTGTAACTGAAGATGTGAGTGTCACAAATTTGGGTCTCGGCCTCTAGCTGTCGCTGTGCTTTCCATTATTTCTTTTGAATAACTGACTTTTAATAAGATGCCATTGCAGTAAACTGGAATAGACTGAAATAATGCCTTACGTGAAGGGAAACAGTGAATAGGAAGGAAGGGAGAGGAGGCAAGACCAGCATCTTAATCACAATCGGGATCGGGGAGCAGGAAAATATATGCGAAATAAAACTTTCGATGTGGTTGGATTAAACCATGGGAAGTCCTATAATAAACGTAATAAAATGCAATTTGGGACGTATAAAGGGGAAAGGGCCTTTATATTATAATGGGGAGTAGGTACCGTATGGTGGACCAGGGGATAAAATCACAATCGCAATATTGGAGTTTGCAATGGGAATTTTGCGATGATCGCACATCGCAAATGGGAATTTTGCAATGTAATATTTTTGAATCTCTAAACTTGCGATCTTAGGATTTTGCGATGATCACACATCGCAAATGGGAATTTTGCGATGGGAAATTTTTGAATATCTAAACTTGCGATCTTGCGATTTTGCGCTAAAGTGGTGGGGTTTATAATATGTAACGTAAAATTTATTATAAATTTGAAGGGGATGGAAGAAGGGGAAGTGGTTAAAGGGGCGGGGACTTTGTAATATAGAAATTTTATTTTAAAGTTCTACGGGTCATGGAGGGGAAGTGGTTTGGGATCATATTTAATATGATAATGCGATTTTTTTCCATCGTAAATGGAAAAGGGATTTTTTAAGGGAATATTAAAACTTTAAACATAAAGTTAAAGGGGAAAAAATGGGAAATAGGGGATATATGAGGATATAGGGACTTTTACTTCACTTAAGCATAAATTTCAATCCAGAAGCCAGTTTTGAGAGTGTAGTATACCGTTGGAAATCTCTTTCCGTGCTCTTTCATGGATCCGCTGAAGATTATTTAGAGCCGAGCATACTATGGAAGACTTCTCTGGCTGCGTAGACATCCCTTTGTGGAGATAATGCTTAATTGTGGTCGAAAGGCAAGTTATCATGTCTTCACCCGCAACATGGTTTTGAGGTGAAGCTTGCATCAAACCAAACAAATGATATCTTTGATCTTCCTGGTGCTATGAATTTGTATTTATTGACTTCCTCATGACTTTGCTGATCTTTATTTGACACTTGACTCATTAATTTGACCATGGCGAGACCTTAGAGGCTAATGAGACCCATCCTATGACCTACTAATATGATTTTGAGAATGAAAGTGACAAATGACTGAAGACCATAGGAAGGAAAATCAGCAAGTACCTCATGAGGGAAAACTGGTAACTACTTACTACCATCAATGAATCCATGACCTAACGGAATGGTGAAATTGATTAGTATGGGACTCCTAATATTCAAATGCAAAAGAGAATTTTTTATCACTGATGGCAGTATGACTAGACTGATGCTAACATTGGCTCCAATGTGGATGGTAGCTCCTTGGAGGTGCTAAGAACACCGTAGACCAAGTAGCCTTATCCATTGGGCATGGAGTCAAAAATACTGAAAAAATGACACAATGCATACTGATACTAATTCAAGACTAAGACTGAAAAACTGAAATAAACCAAACCATACACATGTCATTCAAGTTTTATAGCCTTCACCTTGGGCCCCGAACTTCAATGACTGTGTACTCATAACATGGTATATACAATGATGATGACATAGATCCTGATCCTTTGTTTTCAACAATGGTAGTGCTTCAAAAGCCTACCATTCACTGCTCCTCCAAGACAATTTTGGCCATCCATTTCTGAAAGCAAGAAGGCATTCTGTCCTCTATAAGCTGAGATCCTATATGGTCCTTTCGACAGATTGTCGAACTTACCATGCTTCCCTTTGTCTTCATTTCTGGCATCCCATTTCAACACTATATCATCCAGCTGAAATTTTTTTGCCTTTTTCTTCCTGTCATAGATCTTTTTAATTTTCTCCTGCAACTGAATAACGTTCTGTGACACCTCCTCTCTTGTTCGCTGAAGGTGGATCATTTGAATGATTCTTCGCTGATTTTCATTGTCCTCGCTGCCAAATTCTTGAAATAATTTCATAACTGGGACTGTAAAGGATGTAGAAAAGATAGTGTCAGTACCATAAACCAGCTCAAATGGTGACATACCTATTGATCTTTTGCTGCTAACTCTGTCTGCCCACAGCGCGTTGATGAGCTTTCGGTGCCAATTTGTTTTTTTTTCCTCCAGCATTTTTTTAATTATATTCACCAATGATTTTTTAGATGACTCAGCCAGGCCGTTTCCTTGTATATAATAAGCTATCAAATGGCCCAGCATGATTTTTTATTTGTCACAAAATTCGATCATTTTCATGTATTTGAACGTTGTTGCATTGTCTGTTACGATTTTACAGGGGCAACCAATTCGAGATAGAATATTCGATTCCAAGAATTGAATGATTACCGCGTCTGTTGCTTGCCTGGATGGGATGGCCTCGATCCATTTAGTAAATTAATCTGTCCCTATCAAGATCCATCGGTGGTGTGCTAAGGACGCGGGATGAATCTCCCCTATAAAATCGAGCCCCCACTGCTAGAAGGGTGCATTCACTGAAACTGGTTTCAAAGGAAGTGGAAGCAATTTCTTCTTCCCTTGGAAGATTTGGCATTCATGACATTTCATCACGGTCTTATATAAATCCGAGAATAATGTGGGCCAATAATATCCTGCTCTCAATATCTTGTTAGTTGTAGTCTTCCAAAACAAGTGACCGTCACAGTCCCCTTTATGAAACTCGTGCATTACCTTCTGCGCTTCTTCCTCAATCAAACAATTGAGCAGAATGCCTCCCGGATATTTCCAATATAGAGCACTGGCTAAAATGCAGTATTTTGCAGATCTTAGCTTCAGAGATCTACCTTTACTCTTGGACATGCCCGTGGGAGGTGACAAATGCTGAAGGACATAGACGATGTCTGAATACCACGGGGACTGCTGAAAAATATCTGAAATAGGAGCCAACAAACATTCCTCTTCATCCTCTGCCACTGCTGTTATGAGGCTTATATCTAAAGCACGTAGATTTGATTGGGCCATCAGTTTCGCCAAGCCTTGGCCTTTGATCAGCTTCGTGGGTTTGGTCTCCAGATCATACTCCAACATGGTTGCTATCCACTTACCTCTCCGACCTTCTGGATCAGTTTGCATCAACACATCCTTCACTGCTGCGTTAGGGACATAAGCTATAGTATGTGAATATAGAATATAGACCCTGAAATCCTTCAATGCCTTGATAAGAGCCAATGCCTGTTTCTCGATAATATTATATCTCAACGCCACATCTCTAATAGTTATACTGAAAAAGGAAATTGGATTTTCGATCTCGTCTCTCTTTTGCATTAAAACAGCAGCTAAAGTAAGTTACGACGCAAACGAAAATATGATGAAGTCTTGAGTGTAGTCAGGACTGATCAAAACTGGGGCATTGGACAAAGCAAACTTTACTAGATTGAATGATTTGATAGCCTCCTTGCTCCATTTAACAAAGTTTTCCTTCTTCAACATGTTAGTCATTTCCCTCAAATGTTCCGCCAGATTAGGTATAAATCGACGTAAAAAGTTCATTTTACCATTAAAGGCCTAAATCTCGTTCTTGTTTCGTGGCAGGTCTATGAGCTAAATTGCTTCTACTCTAGCTGGATTGATGAGAATACCATCTTTGGAGATGATATGCCCAGTAGCTTGCCTTCATCCATGGAAAAGAGACACTTCTTGGGATTGAGGGAAATTCCAAATTTTCTACATCGCTGAAACACAACTTTCAAATGGTGTAGATGTTCATCATCTGATCCTGAAAACACTGTCAAATCATCCAGATAAATAACCAAAAAAACATCTTTTTCATTTGCAAAGGAGATTTCCATTGCACGTTGGAAAGTAGCTCCCGCATTCTTCAGTTCGAAAGGCATTTTGGCATACTGGAAGGTTCCCCAGGGTGTTGTGAAAGCAATTTTATCTTGGTCTTTCTCATGCACCAAGATTTGGTTGTAGCCTGATTAGCCATCAAGTAGTGACATCCTGGATGCTCCAACTACTCTCTGCAGAATATGGCCCATTTTCGGAAGTGGATAATTATCCTTTAAGGATGCCTTATTCAAGTTCCGAAAATATATACACAACCTTATTTCTCCAGTCTTCTTGCGCACTGGGACCAAATTCGAAATCCAATCAGAAAATCTAATAGGAACTATGATTCCTGCTTTGTACAACCTGTTTACCTCCTTTTCAATTGATGGCAACAACTTTGGATTGATTCTTCTCAGCCTCTGTCTGAATGGCTTTTGATCTGGCTTGATAGGAATAGTATGCTAGATTATGTTTTTATCATACACTTTCAAGTCTAAATAATCCCATGCAAATACATCAAAAAATTCGGAAAGCAACTTCACATACTTCTCCTTCACTTCAGGGGACAATGTCTTTGACAATTTGACAAACTTGGGTAGCTCAACTGTTCCAATATTCACATCTTCAACTCCTTTTTCTGTGGGCACCAAGCTTGGCTTCTTTGCAACATCGTCCTCATCAAACAGCTCCTCTAGAGGTATGAGACCTCTAGGAATTACATTATATTTTAGCTGCAATATGTCCATCTTGTTTGTTTCCAATTCCTGATCATCCACCACAGACTCACCTTCTATGAGAGTGTCCTTGAATTTTCCATCACCCTGAAAAAATGCATTTATCTCATTATCATCCCAAAATACTTGCCAATACCTTAAATTATCCAAAACAACAACCCTATGTTTGACATGGATTTCGAATTTGTTGCTGGAGTTCATCGAAATTTTCAGGTTACTTGCAGTAGTTGCAAGAGAATCAGCAATAAGATTCTACATCTTGGGCACTGCTGTCAAAGTGTACTCTGGGAATGTCTTCAAAATTTCCAGAACTGCATTTCTATATGCCCTCAGTCTTGGATGTTTAGCTTGGTATTCTCCTTTCACCTGCTTTATTATTAACTCAGAGTCACCATACACAGAAATCCTTCTTGCCTTCAACTTCTTCAAGATTTTGAGGCCTGCAATCAGAGCTTCATACACTGCTCCATTGTTGGAGCAGTCAAAAGCCAACTTATAAACACATACTCTGACATTACTCGACACCTTCTCAGGTTGAAAAACAGGGCTCCTAATCCATATTCCAATGCCAACTCCATCCTTACCAACAACTCCATAAAAATCCATACTCCACAGGCCTTCTTATTCTTCTTGAAGGTGCTGGAAATTTGTTTCTTTCTCTTCTTTGCCTTGGCTGATTTTTGGCTGTTCATTATCCATTTGTTGCTAGCAGGCAGGAGGCTCAGAAGTACTTGCTGCTTTGTCCTTTTCCTGTATGAGGATTTCTCTGAAATTTTTTGAAATCTCAGGTATCTCCTCCACTTGTACCAGCTGAACATCCTCATCATTTATACCACCATTTGAATATAAGAAAAAAGACTCTAAATCTGTGTGCACTGCATTGATGGGATGATTTACTGGTTTGTCTTTGCTAGTGATCATGTATTTCATTTTCTTTTCCCTATATAACTTTCTCAACTGGCCAAATATAGGGATTGTGGCATAGGAGAAATCAAGATGTATGGTCCCCTTAAGTTTTGCACCCCAAGACCTGGATAGGAGCATTCCAAAGCGTGGTGGGACCTCAGCAACAACTACATCCATCAAGACATTTTTGGCTGGGATTTGATCTAAAGACACAACTAAATCTTTGATGAGACCAATGCAGTGGACCCTACTTGAATCAAAAGAACACAAATCATGGTACTTTCTAGTAACATCAAGGCCTAACTTCTCCATGACGGCTTTGGACATTAAATGATGGGAGGCCCCGGAGTCCAACATGGCATTATGCAAGACAAAATCATGCAACCTAAGACTTAGGTAAAAGGGAGGCACTTCATTTTCTTCAGACTCTTGTATGGCTGGACCAAAGATTAGTTCAGGATAGTCATCTTCCACATTAACCATATCAGAAAGAGGGTCTATTTGCAAGACTTTAGATACCTAACTCTTATATACACTATTCTTTACCAACTCGGTCAAAGGCATGGACACTTTTAACTTGGAAATTTCACTTTCTAAATTAAAGGAGGGAGCCTTTTCTACCTCTTTAGCAGGAGGGTCTTTCTTCTCTGTTTGCTCTTTCGCTGTGTTCTGCTGGCTTTTCTCTTTTGCAATGTTCTCAGCTATATTAGTAACTACAGGTGCTTTGCTGGATGAAGGATTAGCTAAATCTTTT
Source organism: Pinus albicaulis (assembly GCA_034641835.2). Taxonomy (NCBI): domain Eukaryota; kingdom Viridiplantae; phylum Streptophyta; class Pinopsida; order Pinales; family Pinaceae; genus Pinus; species Pinus albicaulis. Next base: position 18,279 of record JAXQQM020073112.1, read on the forward strand.
CCTTTCTTCTGTGCTTCGTCCTTCATTTGGATTTCCTTTCTTTTTTGAATGGGGCTGATTGTGACGTTCCTGTTCCTCAAAGAGTACTTCCTTTGCTGGGCTGATAAAGCATTCATATATCTTCTCTGGTAGTCATTAGATTCTTCTTCTAACACCACGTCATTGGCCAAAATGAAGTTTTCGTCCCCTTGAATGTCTGGAGTCGCCATTGTGTATTCTTCGTCTTCTGTGAGGAAAATGGGAGCGCCATCAGCTGTGAAAAAGTTATTGGTTTTGAACAGATGACCATCATCATCTGAGTCAGTCCCTTGCACGTAGTTCTGCTGTAGCAGTGTTTTAATCTGCTGCTGTGGTGCTGCTTGGTCCTGCGCCCTTTGTTCTCTCTGTCTAATTCTGAATTGTGGCTGATGTTGTCCTCTAAAATTCGGATTTCTTAATTGGGTTTCAGGTCTGTCCGAAATCGTTAATCGATCAACCATATTTTCCATTGTATGAATTAGTGTGTCTATTTTGCTGTCTGAAGGGGAGGCCTCCTATTTCACCATGACTTTCTTTTTAGTTCTGGCCCGAGCTCTTCTAGCCAACAAATTAGCTTCAATGCTTACTGCTATCTTTTGCATCTCTTCAAGTGATGGTGGATCTCTTTCACGCAGCTGATATGCCATATCGGCATCAAAACCATCCGGAAACTTTAGTATAGCTGTATCCAAGGGTGGTTTGAGGTTGGCCGGAATAGAATTGTATGTAGCATTGAATCTTAAACAATAGTCTTGCACCGTTTCACCCACATTTCTTTTCATATTCTCGTATTCAGAAAGAATTTGGTGTGGGTTACTTTTCACCTCCCATCGCTCTAGGAACTGTGTGTGTAACTCTTGCAAAGTGTGAATAGAGCCTGCTGGTAAAGCTCTAAACCACTTTCTCACTTCACCTCTGAAGCTTTGAACAAACAACCTGGTAGCTACATTCTCTTCTTCCACTTCATGCAAGTCAAAAAAGTCATTCATCTTGTCAACATGCTGCTGGGCTATAATACCCTGAGTGGCATCAAAAATAACAATTTTAATCTGATAATCAGCAGGCATATCATTGAGAACCTAAGGTAAAACCAAGGGTGCATACCGGGCAGCCATAATTCTGGGAGGATTTACCACAACGTTTGTAGTGCTGGAATTTGAGGTAGGTGTTGATGGAGGAGATGAAAACTGGGAATTGATTGATGGGAATGCTGATGAATCAAGAGGATGGAATGATGCGCCTGATGATTCTGAAGGCTCAGGAATATAAGTTGCAGTGACGGACTGAGGTGAATTCAAAATGTAATCATCAATGGAAAAATTTTCTCTCTGAACTTCGATATCTACAAGAAACTCCGGATCTAAAACCGTGTCTTCAAGCGCAGTTTCAGACTTATTTATAAACAAAGAAAGCTCAAAATTCTCATCAAAAGAAATCTCTTCTACAAAAAACCACTCACTGGGCCAAGTATGTGACCTGAAAATAGGTGTAGGACTTAGCGATCCTTCTTTTCTTCTGACTATTCTTGGGATAAGATTTGGATTTTCAAACACAAGGGGAGGATTTGGATCAGGATTGGCCCTTGTATATCTTCTTGAAGCCAGTGTGGTCAAATTAATACTGTACAATATTTATATCAGCCTAGAAAACTCTAAAATATCATCATCGAGACTTTACAAGAAAAATATTACTAGGGTGATAAATTTTCTATGCAAAAGTTTGTAATTGTTGTCCCTAGTATGGTCACTAGAGATGTTAGTACCCAATCTGAACCTCAGGCTAAAAAGGGAAAATCAGGGTAACAACTAAACCAAGCTCAGCCTTGTAGCTAGCCCTACAAGGACAGGAGAGGGCTCTCTCCGTAGAATAGATATTCAATAAAATGGTAGTGAACTGATTTTAGGCTAGGTATATAAATGGGAAAAAGAGTTTTGATGAATAACTGAAATTTCAGGGATGTATGGAACAAAAGGACAGTATGAACTGAGTAATTAAATCAAGATACAGGGTACTTCATGGGGCAAGATGGGCAGGATATTTAGCAATCTAGGTTGAAATAAGATGGAGTGGAAGGACTGTTGAGAAAGCTGAAAAGGGCATAATAAACGGATCCTTTTCAAACAGAAGAAAATACACAGAGTATGAATGATTCCCCAAGGTAGAGCATATAAAATGGATTCTACCTTTCTAACTTGAAAACATTCAACTGGAAATGTCTATGAATGAATGTTGCAACATAACAATGTACATATGAAACACAAAGAAAATACATATGCTAAAACTCATACCACATGAATCCCACAAATTAGAGCTGCATCACTATATTAATTCCCTGCCAAACTACACAATGGAGCACAGAGCTCACTACCACACTATTCCCCTACTTCTGAGTTTTCAGACCTCAGACTTTCAGCCCCTTTTAAAAATAATTAGAATTTACAATAAATAGACAGATTTGCAGGAATACAAATGGATGGGAAGGGGAGAAATCACAACTGAAGATAGAAGGCCAAAAGCCAATAGTCTCTTTGTAAAAGAAGAGCTGTGTTACATTCAGTCAGTGGGAAGGCGAAACATTGTAATGCAGATCTTTTGAATTGTAACTGAAGATGTGACTGTCACAAATTTGGGTCTCGGCCTCTGGCTGTCGCTTTGCTTTCCATTATTTCTTTTGAATAACTGACTTTTAATAAGATGTCGTTGCAGTAAACTAGAATAGACTGAAATAATGCCTTACGTGAAGGGAAACAGTGAATAGGAAGGAAGGGAGAGGAGGTGGGACTAGCATCTTAATCGCAATCGGGATCGAGGAGCGGGAAAATATATGCGAAATAAAACTTTTGATGCGGTTGGATTAAAGCATGGGAAGTCCTTTAATAAACGTAATAAAATGCAATTTGGGATTTTTAAAGGGGAAAGGGCCTTTATATTATAATGGGGAGTAGGTGCCGTATGGTGGCCCTGGGGATAAAATCGCAATCACAATATTGGAGTTTGCGATGGGAATTTTGCGATGATCGCACATCGCAAATGGGAATTTTGCGATGGGAAATTTTTGAATCTCTAAACTTGCGATCTTGCGATTTTGCGATGATTGCACATTGCAAATGGGAATTTTGGGATGGGAAAATTTTGAATCTCTAAACTTGCGATCTTGCGATTTTGCGCTAAAGTGGTGGGGTTTATAATATGTAACATAAACTTTATAATAAAGTTCAAGGGGATGGAAGAAGGGGAAGTGGTTTGGGATCAGAGTTAATATGATAATGTGATTTATAATCGAAAACGGGGGGGGGGGGGGGAAGGGGTTTTTTTAAAGGGATTTGAACATAAAGTTAAAGGGGAAACATGGGAAATAGGTGGGGCTTAGGGAATAGAGGGCTTTTACTTCACTTAAGCACAAAATTCAATCCAGAAGCTAGTTTTGAGAGTGTAGTATAGCGTTGGAAAGCTCCTTCCGGGCTCTTTTTGATGGATCTGCTTTGAAGAATATTTGGCGCTGAACATACTACGAAAGACATCTCTGAAGAAAAAGACATCCCTTTGTGGAGATAACAGCTTTTGAATTGTGGCTGAAAGGCAAAGTATCATGTCTTCACCTCAAAACATGGTTTTGAGGTGAAGCTTGCATCAAACCAAACAAATGATATCTTTGATCTTCCTGGTGCTATGACTTTGTATTTATTGACTTCCTCATGACTTCGCTGATCTTTATTTGACACTTGACTCATTAATTTGACCATGGCGAGACCTTAGAGGCTAATGAGACCCATCCTATGACCTACTAATATGATTTTGAGAATGAAAGTGACAAATGACTAAAGACCATAGGAAGGAAAATCAGCAAGTACCTCATGAGGGAAAACAAGTAACAACTTACTACCATCAATGAATCGATGACCTAACGGAATGGTGAAATTGATTATTATGGGACTCCTAATATGCAAATGCAAAAGAGCAGTTTTGATCACTGATGGCAGTATGACTAGACTGATGCTAACATTGGCTCCAATGGGGATGGTAGCTCCTTGGAGGTGCCAAGAACACCGTAGACCAAGTAGCCTTATCCATTGGGCATGGAGTCAAAAATACTGAAAAACTGACACAATACATACTGATACTGACTCAAGACTAAGACTGAAAAACTGAAATAAACCAAACCATACACATATCATTCAAGTTTTATAGCCTTCACCTTGGGCCCCGAACTTCAATGACTGTGTACTCATAACATGGTATATACAATGATGATGACATAGATTCTGATCCTTTGTTTTCAACAATGGTATTTCTTCAAAGGCCTACCATTCATTGCTCCTCCAGGAAAATTTTGGCCATCCATTTCTGAAAGCAAGAAGGCATTCTGTCCTCTATAAGTTGAGATCCTATATGGTCCTTTCCACAGATTGTCGAACTTAGCATGCTTCCCTTTGTCTTCATTTATGGCATCCCATTTCAACACTATATCATCCAGCTGAAAATTTTCTGCCTTTGTCTTTTTGTCATAGATCTTTTTAATTTTCTCCTGCAACTGAATAACGTTCTGTGACACCTCCTCTCTTGTTCGCTGAAGGTGGATCATTTGATTGATTCTTCGCTGATTGTCATTGTCCTCGCTGCCAAATTCTTGCAATAATTTCATAACTGGGACTCTAAAGGATGTAGGAAAGACATCGTCGGTACCATGAACCAGCTCAAATGGTGACATACCTATTGATCTTTTGCTGCTAACTTTGTCTGCCCACAGCGCGTTGATGAGCTTTCGGTGCCAATTTCTTTTGTTTGCCTCCAACATTTTTTTAATTATATTCACCAATGATTTGTTATATGACTCAGCCACGTTGTTTCCTTGTGGATAATAAGCTGTCTAATGGCCCATTGTGATGTTTTATTTGTCACAAAAGTCGATCATTTTCTTGGATCTGAACGCTGCTGCATTGTATGTTACAATTTTACAGGGGAAGACAAATCGAGATAGAATATTTGATTCCAAGAATTTAATGATTACCGCGTCTGTTGCTTTCCTGGCTGGGATGGCCTTGATCCATTTAGTAAATTAATCTGTCCCTATAAAGATCCATCGGTGCTGTGCTGAGGACGCGGGATGAATCTCCCCTATAGAATCGATCCCCCACTGCTGGAAGGGTGCATTCACTGAAACTAGTTTCAAAGGAAGTGGAAGCAATTTCTTCTTCCCTTGGAAGATTTGGCATTCATGACATTTCATCACGGTCTTATATAAATCTGAGAATAATGTGGGCCAATAATATCCTGCTCTCAATATTTGTTAGTTGTAGTCTTCCAAAACAAGTGACCGCCACAGTCCCCTTTATGAAACTCGTGCATTACCTTTTGCGCTTCTTCCTCAATCAAACAATTGAGTAGAACGCCTCCCGGATGTTTCCAATACAGAGCACTGGCTAAAATGCAGTATTTTTCAAATCTTAGCTTCAGAGATCTACCTTTACTCTTGGACATGCCCGTGGGAGGTGACAAATGCTGAAGGACATAGACGATGTCTGAATACCACGGGGACTGCTGAAAAATATCTGAAATAGGAACCAGAAAACCTTCCTCTTCATCCTCTGCCACTTCTGTTATGAGGTTTATATCTAAAGCACGCAGATTTGATTGGGCCATCAGTTTCGCCAAGCCTTGGCTTTTGATCAGCTTCGTGAGTTTGATCTCCAGATCATACTCCAACATGGCTGCTATCCACTTACCTCTCCGACCTTCTGGATAAGTTTTCATCAACACATCCTTCACTGCTGTGTTAGGGACATATGCTATAGTATGTGAATGGACAATATAGACCCTAAAATCCTTCAATGCCTTGATAAGAGCCAATGCCTGTTTCTTGATAATATTATATCTCAACGCCTCATCTCTAATAGTTCTACTGAAAAAGGAAATTGGCTTTTTGATCTCATCTCTCTTTTGCATTAAAATAGCAGCTAAAGTATGTTCCAACGCAAACAAAAATATGATGAAGTCTTGAGTGTAGTCAGGACTGATCAAAACTGGGGAATTGGACAAAGCAAACTTTACCAGATTGAATGATTTGATAGCCTGCTCACTCCATTTAACAGTGATGTCCTTCTTCAACATGTTAGTCATTTCCCTCAAATGTTCCGCCAGATTGGGTATAAATCGACTTAAAAAGTTCATTTTACCATTAAAGGCCTGAATCTCCTTCTTGTTTTGGGCAGGTCTATGAGCTGAATTGCTTCTACTCTAGCTGGATCGATGCGAATACCATCTTTGGAGATGATATGCCCCAGTAGCTTGCCTTCATCCATGGTGAAGAGACACTTCTTGGGATTGAGGGAAATTCCAAATTTTCTACATCGCTGAAACACAACTTTCAAATGGTGTAGATGTTCATCATCTGATCCTGAAAACATTGTCAAATCATCCAGATAAATAACCAAAAAAACATCTTTTTCATTTGCAAAGGCGATGTCCATTGCACGTTGGAAAGTAGCTCCCGCATTCTTCAGTCCAAAAGGCATTTTGGCGTACTAGAAGGTTCCCCAGGGTGTTGTGAAAGCAGTTTTATCTTGGTATTTCTCATGCACCAAGATTTGGTTGTAGCCTGAGTAGCCATCAAGTAGTGACATCCTAGATGCTCCAACTACTCTCTGCAGAATATGGTCCATTTTCGGAAGTGGATAATTATCCTTTAAGGAGGCCTTATTCAAGTTCCGAAGATCTATACACAACCTTATTTCTCCAGTCTTCTTGCGCACTGGGACCAAATTCGAAATCCAATCAGAAAATCTAATAGGAACTATGATTCTTGCTTTGTACAACCTGTTTACCTCCTTTTCAATTGATGGCAGCAGCTTTGGATTGATTCTTCTCAGCTTCTGTCTGAATGGCTTTTGATCTGGCTTGATAGGAATAGTATGCTGGATTATGTTTTTATCATACACTTTCAAGTCTAAATAATCCCATGCAAATACATCAGAAAATTTGGAAAACAGCTTCACATACTTCTCCTTCACTTAAGGGGACAATGTCCTTGACAATTTGACAAACTTGGGCTGATCATCTGTTCCAATATTCCCATCTTCAACTCCTTTCTCTCTGGGCACCAAGCTTGGCTTCTTTGCAACATCGTCTTGATCAAACAGCTCCTCTAGAGGTATGAGACCTCTAGGAATTATGTTATCTTTTAGCTGCAATATGTCCATCTGGTTTGTTTCCAATTCTTGATCATCCACCACATACTCACCTTCTATGAGAGTGTCCTTGAATTTTCCATCACCCTGCAAAAATGCATTTATCTAATTATCATCCCAAAATACTTGCCAATACCTTAAATTATCCAGAACAACAGGCCTATGTTTGACATGGATTTCGAATTTGTTGCTGGAGTTCATCGGAATTTTCAGGTTACTTGTAGTAATTGCAGGAGAATCAGCAATAAGATTCTGCATCCTAGGAACTGCTGTCAAAGTGTACTCTGGGAATGTCTTCAAAATGTCCATAACTACATTTCTATATGCCCTCAGTCTTGGATGTTTAGCTTGGTATTCTCCTTTCACCTGCTTGATTATTAACTCAGAGTCACCATACACAGAAATCCTTCTTTCCTTCAACTTCTTCAAGATTTTGAGGCCTGCAATCAGAGCTTCATACTCTGCTTCATTGTTGGAGCAGTCAAAAGCCAACTTATAAGCACATACTCTGACATTACTCGGAACCTTCTCAGGCTGAAAAACAGGGCTCCTAATCCATTTTCCAATGCCAGCTCCATCCTTACCAACAGCTCCATCAAAATCCATACTCCACAGGCCTTCTTCTTCTTTTTGAAGGTGCTGGAAATTTGTTTCTTTCTCTTCTTTTCCTTGGCTAATTTTTTGCTGTTCATTATCCATTTGTTGCTGGCAGGCAGGAGGCTCAGAAGTACTTGCTTCTTTGTCCTTTTCCTGTTTGAGGATTTCTCTAAAATTTTCTGAAATCTTAGGTATCTCCTCCACTTGTACCAGATGAACATCCTCATCATTTAAACCACCATCTGAATATAAGACAAAAGACTCTAAATCTGTGTGGACTGCATTGATGGGATGATTTACTATCTTGTCTTTTCTAGTGATCATGTATTTCATTTTCTTTTCCCTATGCAACTTTCTCAACTGGCCAAATACAGGGATTGTGGCATAGGAGAAATCAAGTTGTATGGTCCCCTTAATTTTTGCACCCCAAGACCTGGATAGGAGCATTCCAAACCGTGGTGCGACCTCGGCAACAACTACATCCATCAAGACATTTTTGGCTGGGATTTGATCTAAAGACACTACTAAATCTTTGATGAGACCAATGCAGTGGACCCTACTTGAATAAAAAGAATACAAATCATGGTACTTTCTAGTAACATCAAGGCCTAACTTCTCCATGACGGCTTTGGGCATTAAATTATGGGAGGCCCCAGAGTCCAACATGGCATTATGCAAGACAAACTCATGCAACCTAAGAATTAGGTAAAAGGGAGGCACTTCATTTTCTTCAGACTCTTGTGTGTCTGGACCAAAGATTAGTTCAGGGTAGTCATCTTCCACATTAACCATATCAGAAAGAGGGTCTATTTGCAAGACTTTAGATACCTAACTCTTATATACACTATTCTTTACCAACTCGGTCAAAGGCACAGACACTTTTAACTTGGAAATTTCACTTTCTAAATTAAAGGAGGGAGCCTTTTCTACCTCTTTAGCAGGAGGGTGTTTCTTCTCTGTTTTCTCTTTCGCTTTGTTCTGCTGGCTTTTCTCTTTTGCAAAGTTCTCAACTGTATTAGTAACTACGGGTGCTTTGCTGGATGAAGGATTGGCCGGCTCTTTTCCTTTCTTCTGTGCTTCGTCCTTCATTTGGATTTCCTTTCTTTTTTGAATGGGGATGATTGTGACGTTCCTGTTCCTCAGAGAGTACTTCCTTTGCTGGGTTGATAAAGCGTTCATATATCCTCTCTGGTAGTCATCAGATTCTTCTTCTAACATCACTTCATTGGCCAAAATTAAGTTTTCGTCCCCTTGAATGTCTGGAGTCGCCATTGTGTATTCTTCGTCTTCTGTGAGGAAAATGGGAGCGCCATCAGCTATGAAAAAATGATTGGTTTCGAACAAAGGACCATCGTCATCTGAGTCAGTCCCTTGCACGTAGTTCTACTATAGCGGTGTTTTAATCTGCTACTATGGTGCTTCTTGGTCCTGTGCCCTTTTTTCTCTCTGTCTAATTCTGAATTGCGGCTGTTGTTGTCCTCTAAAATTCAAATTTCTTAATTGGGTTTCAGGTCTGTCTGAAATCGTTAATCGATCAACCATCTTTTCCATTGTACGAATTAGTGTGTCCATTTTGCTGTCTGAAGGGGAGGCCTCCTCTTTCACCACGACTTTCTTTTCAGTTCTGGCCCGGGCTCTTCTAACCAGCAAATTAGCTTCAACGCTTACTGCTATATTTTGCATCTCTTCAAGTGACAGTGGATCTCTTTCACGCAGCTGATATGCCATATCGGCATCAAAACCGTCCGGAAACTTCAGCATAGCTGAATCCACGGGTGGTTTGAGGTTGGCCGGAATAGCATTGTATGCAGCATTGAATCTTAAACAATAGTCTTGCACCGTTTCACCCACATTTCTTTTCATATTCTCATATTCAGAAAGAATTTGGTGTGGGTTCCTTTTCACCTCCCATCGCTCTAGGAACTGTGTGTGTAACTCTTGCAAAGTGTGAATAGAGCCTGCTGGTAAAGCTCTAAACCACTTTCTCACTTCACCTCTGAAGCTTTGAACAAACAACCTGGTAGCTACATTCTCTTCTTCCACTTCATGCAAGTCAAAAAAGTCATTCATCTTGTCAACATGCTGCTAGGCTGTAAGACCCTGAGTGGCATCAAAGATAGCGATTTTACTCTGATAATCAGCAGGCATATCATTGAGAACCCGAGGTAAAACCAAGGGTGCATACCGGGCAGCCATAATTCTGGGAGGATTTACCACAGCGTTTGTAGTGCTGGAATTTGAGGTAGGTGTTGATGGAGGAGATGAAAACTGGGAATTGATTGATGGGAATGATGATGAATCAAGAGGATGGAATGTTGCGCCTGATGATTCTGAAGGCTCAGGAATATAAGTTTCAGTGACGGACTGAGGTGAATTCAAAATGTAATCATCAATGGAAGAATTTGCTCTCTGAACTTCGATATCTACAAGAAACTCTGGATCTAAAACCATGTCTTCAAGCACAGTTTCAGACTTATTTCTAAACAAATAAAGCTCAAAATTCTCATCAAAAGAAATCTCTTCTACAAAAAACCACTCACTGGGCCAAGTATGGGACCTGAAAATAGGTGTAGGATTTAGCGATCCTTCTTGTCTTCTGACTATTCTTGGGATAAGATTCGGATTTTCAAACACAGGGGGAGGATTTGGATCAGGATTGGCCCTTGTATATCTTCTTGAAGCCAGTTTGGTCAAATTACTATTGTACAATATTTATATCAGCCAAGAAAACTCTGAAATATCATCATCGAGACTTTACAAGAAAAATATTACTGGGGTGATAAATTTTCCACGCAAAAGTTCGTAATTTTTCTCCCCAGTATGGTCGCCAGAGATGTTAGCACCCAATATGAACCTCAGGCTGAAAAGGGCAAATCAGGGTAACAACTAAACCAAGCTCAGCCTTGTAGCTGGCCCTACAAGGAAAGGAGAGGGCTCTCTCCGTAGAATAGATATTCAATAAAATGGTAGTGAATTGATTTTAGGCTAGGTATATAAATGGGAAAAAGAATTTTGATGAATAACTAAAATTTCAGGGATGTATGGAAAAAAAGGACAGTATGAACTGAGGAATTAAATCAGGATACATGGTACTTCATGGGGCAAGATAGGCAGGAGATTTAGCAATCTAGGTTGAAATAATATGGAGTGGAAGGACTGTTGAGAAAGCTGAAAAGGGCATAATAAATGGATCCTTTTCAAGCATAAGAAAATACATAGAGTATGAATGATTCCCCAAGGCAGAGCATATAAAATGGATTCTACCTTTCTAACTTGAAAACATTCAACTAGAAATGTCTATGAATGAATGTTGCAACATAACAATGTACATATGAAACAGAAAGAAAAGACATATGCTAAAACTCATACCACGTGAATCCCACAAATCAGAGCTGCATCACTTTATTAATTCCCTGCCAAACTTCACAATAGAGCACAGAGCTCACTACCGCACTATTCCCCTACTTCTGAGTTTTTAGACCGCAGACTTTCAACCCCTTTTACAAATAATTAGAATTTACAATGAATAGACAGATTTGCAGGAATACAAATCGATGGGAAGGGGAGAAATCACAACTGAAGATAGAAGGCCAAAAGCCAACAGTCTCTTCGTAAAAGAAGAGCTGTGTTACATTCGATCAGTGGGAAGGCGAAACGTTGTAATGCAGATCTTTTGAATTGTAACTGAAGATGTGACTGTCACAAATTTGGGTCTCGGCCTCTGGATGTCGCTTTGATTTCCATTATTTATTTTGAATAACTGACTTTTAATAAGATGTCGTTGCAGTAAATTGGAATAGACTAAAATAATTCCTTACGTGAAGGGAAACAGTGAATAGGAAGGAAGGGAGAGGAGGCGGGACTAGCATCTTAATCGCAATCAGGATCGGGGAGCGGGAAAATATATGCGAAATAAAACTTTCGATGTGGTTGGATTAAACCATGGGAAGTCCTTTAATAAATGTAATAAAATGAAATTTGGGATGTATAAAGGGGAAAGGGCCTTTATATTATAATGGGGAGTAGGTGCCGTATGGTGGGCCCGGGGATAAAATCGCAATCGCAATATTGGAGTTTGCGATGGGAATTTTGTGATGATCGCACATTACAAATGGGAATTTTGCGATGGGAATTTTTTGAATCTCTAAACTTGCGATCTTGCAATTTTGCGATGATCGCACATCGCAAATGGGAATTTTGCAATGGGAAATTTTTGAATCTCTAAACTTGCGATCTTGCGATTTTGCGATGATCGCACATTGCAAATGGGAATTTTGCGATGGGAAATTTTTGAATCTCTAAACTTGCGATCTTGCGATTTTGCGCTAAAGTGGTGGGGTTTATAATATGTAACGTAAAATTTATTATAAAGTGGAAGGGGATGGAAGAAGGGGAAGTGGTTTGGGATCAGAGTTAATATGATAATGTGATTTATAATCGAAAAACGGGGGGGAAAGGGGTTTTTTTAAAGGGATTTGAACATAAAGTTAAAGGGGAAACGTGGGAAATAGGTGGGGCTTAGGGAACAGAGGGCTTTTACTTCACTTAAGCACAAAATTCAATCCAGAAGCTAGTTTTGAGAGTGTAGTATACCGTTGGAAAGCTCTTTCCGAGCTCTTTCTGATGGATCTGCTTTGAAGATGATTTGGTGTTGAGCATACTATGGAAGACTTCTCTGAAAGCAGAGACATCCCTTTGTGGAGATAACAGCTTCTGAATTGTGGCTGAAAGGCAAAGTATCATGTCTTCACCTCAAAACATGGTTTTGAGGTGAAGCTTGCATCAAACCAAACAAATGATATCTTTGATCTTCCTGGTGCTATGAATTTGTATTTATTGAATTCCTCATGACTTCGTTGATCTTTATTTGACACTTGACTCATTAATTTGACCATGGCGAGACCTTAGAGTCTAATGAGACCCATCCTATGACCTAATAATATGATTTTGAGAATGAAAGTGACAAATGACTGAAGACCATAGGAAGGAAAATCAGCAAGTACCTCATGATGGAAAACTGGTAACAACTTACTACCATAAATGAATCCATGACCTAACGGAATGGTGAAATTGATTATTATGGGACTCCTAATATGCAAATGCAAAAGAGCAGTTTTGATCACTGATGGCAGTATGACTAGACTGATGCTAACACCAGCCATCGACAATTGAGAAATGCTGCAAAACAATTCGCCTCTTTCCTTCTAAAACTGAAGTCAAAATGCACAACGTCTTCCAAAAACCAAAGACAAATTCCAAATAAGAAATTTCATGGCTTTAATAGGCTACATCGAACCTCCATTTACTCCAATTAGCAATTGGTTGAGATGATTTGGTGATGAGGGTCTTCATTCATGGACCTTAAGGATATTTTCCCAACACCTTAGGTGCTGAATTAAATGTTAAAAACCAAAAATAAAACTTTGGATAGGAGTTAACCCCTGGCGGTCAGTGAACCGAGCACATCTGAAGAGTTGTTGCCTATGATTAGGCTGGTTTATCCGACGGTTATGGCTTATCCTGACAGTTAGGGTCTGGCAGTCACGGCTACATCCGGCAGTTCTAGCATGACCTTGTCACATGCTATCTGACACGATCTCTACGTGATTTTATAGTTGGAAGTTATCTGTCAAAACAACTCCGCCGCGGTTAACACATTGTTACATGTGTTTTCACCTCCGACATGGTCTTGAAACCACACGATTAGCACTGTGGTTTATTATAAAGTCCGAATGTGGGTTTTTCAACTTATTTTTATGTTTTTCACCATGTATAAGTTTTCACGACCTAGCGCTTAGGTCTTTTAAGGTTGTGCATAGGACTTATATCAATGTGGATAGGGTTTTAAATTTAGGGATTTTACATAAGATTTAGATCCTTAGTGCTAGGATTAGACCTTAGGATTAGGTCTTTACACTTAGAATAATTACGTCACCATTTTAACCCAAAATTCACCTTCTCATCCACATGACGACCATGACATTAAAGGACCAAAAATGACAAAACTGTGTTTATGAATACTGAGTTGATCATCGAAATGCTGAAGTTGACTAGACCTTTCTGCTGAACTGTACTGATCTAGATCCCCTAGATCAATCCTCTCCACTTAGAAGCTTTTGGACCGGAAAATGTTGATTTTAAGAAGACATTAAGTTAGGATACAACTCCCTCACTTTTCTGATCTCCATCCATTTTGCCTTACTTGGATTCATGCCCTTGAGTCCCACTCGAATATATTCCACATCTCCTCGTCTAGAAGTACAAAATCTTCTATCCAATATGGTATCTTCCTGCATCTCTGTCATGTACTCAAGTGATAAATCATCAGTCGAAGGAATCTATGTATCATCCTTGGGATCAACAATCGTCGGAGGTTCATACAATTTTAGATTTTCAACATTCACAGCTCAGTAAATATGCATGTAAGGCGGTAAATCTAATCAGAATGCATTATTTCCAATATTCTCAATAATTTTAAAGGGACCATACCTGATATATACTTTCCTTGAGATACAAATATCTCCCCATATCTTTTCCAAATTTCCAATCCTAGAAAATAATGCAAGAGCCTCAAATCCTTCATCTCAAATTCTCTTGCAAGATCCTCTTTGCAAGACTTGATGAGCTACTCATCACCTGTCAGTATCAAATAATTGACATAAAGTACAATGATAAAAATTTTACCTTCTACCACAATATGGTAAAGGTTCACATATGTTTCACTTTTGGTGAAGCCCAACCTAGTGAAGTTGTTGTTGATCCTAGTGTACCAAGCAAGAGGTGCTTGTTTTAGTCCATACACTGCTTGGTTGAGTATGCACACTTGCAACTCTCTGCCTAAGGGCTCAAAACCTTCGAGCTGCTCAATGTAGACCTTTTCCTCAATCACTCCGTTGAGGAAGGTTGTATTTACATCCATCTGATGTATCTTCCATCCCATATATGTTAAAAGTTCAAGGATAGATCTAATCGATGAGTACCTTGTGACTGATGAAAATTTATCCTTGTAATCAATACCCTCTACCTGAGAGAACCCTCTGGCCACAAATATGGCCTTTTTTTCTCCGCACTCCATCTACTACTTTCTTCACCTTGTAGATCCACCTGAATCCTATAAATAACTTTTCCTTGGGTCTTGGGACAAATTCTCATGCATTGTTTCTGATAATGGATTCATACTCATCAACCATTGCATCAACCCAAAATGGTTTATACACTGTCTCCTCGAATGAGAATGGCTCAATCTATAAACTCTTGCTCATAAGATCTATGTAGCCAGTGTACCACTTTGGAGACCTTCTTTGCCTGAATTGTGATGTGGGTGCTCCTACATTCTCTCTAGCATCAAGCACCAACCTTTTAGTCTCTCTAACGTGCTTCCTTCCATCTTTGGAAGTCTTTGCATGAGTGGGTGCTTCCACTCTTTGTTCCACTTCTTGTGGCTACTCCACATATTGGGGTTCTTATTTTGGAGCTAAGATCTCCTTAACTGCATGCAACTGAAGCTCCATCTCAAGGGAAATTCACATGGCCTTCTCTTCATTGAATTTCACCTCTCTTCTGACCACGGTCATCTTGTGTTCTAGAAAGTACACCCGCTAGTTGTGAGGTGTATCGTTGTACCCCACAAAAATTCCCAACTTAGCTATTGGCTCTTTCTTCTTCCTGGCATCATTGTTTACATGGAAATAAATGGATGAACCAAAAATTTTAAAATGTGCCACATCTGATTTCTTATTTGAAAAATCTTCCTTTGGTGTACTCATCCCAAGAACCCGATGAGGACTCTTGTTCAGCACAAATAATGTTGTGTTGCATGCTTCATCCCATAAGTGCAACAGTAGGCCCTGATCATGGCAACATCGCTCATGATGCTCCCACAATATTTATAATCTTCCTTTCTACAATCCCATTCTTTTGTGGGTTATGAGGTGCTATAAATTCCCATCTAATTCATTCTGAAGCACAACAGTTCTTGAATTCATTGGAGAAATATTATCCACCATTGTTACTCATGAGAGCCTTCACCTTCTTCCCTATATATTTCTTTATAAGTGGTTGGAACTCACAAAACTTTTAGAACGTTTGATATTTCTTCTACATGAAGAATATCCAACACCTTTGTGAAAAATAATCTTAAAAAATCACATAATACATGTGCTTTTCTGCGGAGGTTTTCCAGAATGGTCGACACACATCTGAGTGAAATATTTCAAGAATATCCTTCGCTCAACTTTCCTTATCATTAAAGGTGGCTTTGGTGTACTTACCCAATGCACAACCTTTCCATGTATCTCGCTTCTCAAGTACACCTTTGGGAAGTCCTGTAGAAGTATGTTGCATGATCTTCAAAGTACCATGGTGTAGATGGCCTAATCTTCTATGCCATAACTCACTTATGTCTCAGCTTCACACCTTCTATGATTTTGTGCTCAAGGCAATAATATTCTACATCCAATTTGTAGAGGATCTTTACTTGAACCCCAATCTTCTTCACCTGTCTCATGGATTTGTGAAAAAGGAACACTTTTCCTTTTCTAAATACCACATCATAGCCATGGTATTTTGAAATAGAAACTAAAACAAAAATCTTATTTAAAAAAGGAACATAAATGAGATATTTTAATGTGAGAGGAATACTAGAAACCCTCTGAAATGTAACAATACCTATGTCGGTCGCACTATACCTCCCATCCTCTACCATATATATGTGCATTTGGAGATCCTTCTCCTCCAAGTTGTTGAATAATTCTTTGTTTCTAGACACATAGAGCAAAGCTTTACTATCCATGTACCAAAATAAACCCATCACTGATGACACCATGCATGTGATGAGAGTGAAATCCAACTAGAATTGTGAAGCAAGTGCTTCACTTGCCACTCCTCCTAAGGGCTTCTTGTCGTCCTTCTTGTGTGGACACTTTGTTCCATAATTTCCAAGCTCATTTAAGCTTTGAAAAGTACGTGTTCTTTCCTTCCTGACGATAATATTATTTAGAATGCGATGCCTTCCCTTTCCCTTTGTTCTCTTTTCCAGCCAAGGCACAATTCTCCTTAGTATGAGTCTTTGATGAGGATCCATATCTGGTATTCCATTGAATATATTCTTGTACCAAGTTAAATCACAATTACTCCCACTCTAGTATATTCTCCCTCTCATTCACCAAATCCTAGTTGTTGTGAAAAATTTTGGGAAGGCCTAGAAGTGTTAGGCCCACTAGATCATCCTCGGAAATAGTCACACCAAAAATTCCAAGCTCATATTGACATTGAGTTAACTTCGCCAATTATTTTGGTATTGTCTCGCCTTTCTCAATCTTGATTTTTCTGAGCTTGTCCTTCAAAGCCATCTTCCTATGGTTGATGTTTTTTTGAAAGAAATCTGTTAAGGCCTTCCACATAGGGTATGGGGTTGAATTTCCATGGAGGTTCAAGACAATATGATTTCCAAATCTTTATAACATAATCCTTCTCACCTTTGCTACATTCTTCTTCCATGCATCAAGATTTTGAGTATTTGTTGTTGCGGTCTTGGGAATATCACAATCTATGAACTCCTTCCAATAATTTTCTTCCAACACTGCTTCCATCATTTCCTTCCAAGATATGTAATTCAATCTACCATCAAGGGCATTTTCTAGTGTCAATCCACAGAAAGACATCATGATTATGTTCTTGGTCTTGAAGAGTAGATATGTAAATTTGATTCACCTGTTCAACAAAAACTCATATTATTCTCCTCTATAGTGATTCTTGGTCTGGTACCATGTATAAAATACACATATATTAAACTAATATTGTAATATTCTAAAAAAAAATACTTGAAATCATTGTATAAATTGCGGAAACCAATTAAGATTGCATAATAACTTGAACAAGAAAGAGAAAGAATTTCAATCACACAACACAATCACATTATCAACCCACTCTTTGTATAGTGCATTAATTCAGTAATATGAAACAATACAATGCTTCACTCAGGCTTGATATTTCTTTGCACTACATTTGAATCTCTCACTCTGATCCAAGCAAGTTTGGTCCAATACTTAACCAATTTCTTGCCTCTCGATGCTCAGCCTTTCTTGCACAATCCCTAGTGAAATTGAGCCCTTATTAATTAGGAAATTCCCTATAATTGAATGTGAAATACATCTAAGGCATTCTGTTGACCTCATGCCTGACCTGTACAATTTTATAATTATACAACTAATAGTATACTTTCCTTTAACTCCAATCTACATTGGTCTTCCTCAAAACTGACATGCAACAAATATTTATAGCGAATATTCATTTATTTGATTGATCGCTGCATGTTAATTAAATAATATTTATTTCACTAGAGCTCTCACTAGCTCCTCCATAAGCTAGAACTAGTTAAACTAATGATTACTCAAATAATTACAATTCAAAAAAGAATGTAACTGGACTCCCTAAAACATAGAGATAGCTCTATATGCTTCCAATTTCACCCTCAACTCAAATTAACCAAGCTAACTAAGACATGGTAACTCATTTAGCTCGTAAAAGTTGTCATGTGATGTGGAATTACAATTCCATTCTAATTTAATTAAGGTAAAGTTAAATTAGAAGCCTCTTCTTGTTGTCAATTTCAACAGGCTCTCCAAAGTGGGGCACCTTTTCTTATGCAAGTAAGTAATTAGAGATATCCTAGTTTATTGGGCCTCTCTAGCCTTTATTCCCAAGGGAATTTTGCACAAGATATAATGAATCTCTATCTATTTCCTTTGTTACAGGAAAGAAGAAAACAAACTTTTTTTCTCACTTATTGGAAATCTATTGAAATTCTAAAATCCTCTGGTGGATGGAGGATAAAAATTCTCAAAAAATTTGCATTAGTATTGGCAATAAAAGTTGCATGATGCGTCATTCAAGGGACTGGGCTATGGGAATATATCATGACCCAAAACTTTATAATACCTCTATCCACCCTGGACCATATTTTCACCCCTAAAAAACCTCTTTGGAATGTGTTTATTTTCTAGAAATGTATCCTAAAGGCTTTCCATATCATTGGTAACCATATGTGTTGGAAGGTGCGGAATGGAAAAATTTTCCTACTTTGAAGATACCCCTAGATAGAATTTATAGATTGGTACCACATCCCTAGCCCTCTAATATAACTCTTTATTGATAAAATAAAGTTCTTTCAAGCCCATGTATCTCCCATTCCTTTCCTCCAAGTCAACAATCCTGGATTTCACCCATAGACCTCTAGGTTGAGGTGAGGATGTAGCTTCCTTGGAAAATTATATTAAAGCTCTAAAATTCCCAAATTTTACCATATTTGATAGTGAATACCAACTCATATGGACACAAATTCCTCACAGAATATATGCCCCAAAATATGGATACCTATCACAACTTCAAGCAACTAAAAATCCTCCCTAGCAGGGAAACATCATATGGAAATTGTGTTTTCCACCAAAGTCTAAATTTCTCATGTGGCTCATGTTGAAAGGGAAATTCCCCACCTATGACACACTCCAAAAAGGGAAATTCCAAGATCCCATCATATGCCTTCTCTAAAAATATGACATTAAATCTATAAAATGCCTTTTTATATATTGTTCCTTTGCAAAACAAGTTTGGATGGGATTAAAGCATTCATGTCCCCAAACCTTAGATTGAGTTGCTGATAACATCTCTCTCTACCCTAAATCTTGACTCTGTAGACACCTCTTAGACAACCTTAAAGGTCTTCCTCTATGTGCCAATAGGGATATTTAGCTACAACAATGTAGTGTCCCTTCTTGTTGACATAGCTTTGATGACACTTGGAAATGGTGATTTTTATATAATGATATAATATTATGCATGAAAAACTTATGTGCATGCTTATATTCTATAGAACTAGTTTGGGTCACTTGGTTGTTGTGTGCTTATGATAATATCTATGGTTGTCTGTATCCGAATTGATTTTGTTTAAGATCATATAAGCAATGTTTTCTCTTTTGATATCCTATTTTGGACATAGGTGTATGACATGGATGGTGATCAAGGATTGAGACACAGATCCATGGATGATCATGGTTATGTGGAACATATGGTTAATCACGATTTATGGATGATACAATATTTGTATGATTATATGTGCGTAATCTCGTACTAAGCATGATGTGGCAGGGGACTTGGTCTTTTCCAACAAATATGCTCGAGTTATAAATGACTGCAGAAGTCAAATCTCCAAAACCAAAATGGTTGTGGAATTCATGCACAATATTTGGTAAAATTGAATAAGTTAATTATGGAATTCATTTGATTTCTTTGATCTATGAGATTGTGATGTGTGAAATTTTTGTAAGAATACCTTACCAACAAACTATCAGATGGGTATGAGCTCAAAATCAGTATCTTAAGGTGAAATGTGGAGTTTCAAAGTAGAGTAGATGATAAGCCATGGAAATTAGGGCACGGAGTCGTAAATCCACGAAAAATAAAGACATGGAGTCTTGGATATATAATAAAAGGATTAGGGCATTGAGTCCTAAATCCATGAAATATAAAGACATGGAGTCTTGGATATATAATGAAATTTTTAGGGCATGGATTTGTGAATATTTAAAAATATCAGGGTGTGGAATCTTGGATCTTTAGAGTAGATCAGGTGTGGAGTCCTCAATCTACTAAGGCACGGAGATGCATGCCATGGGGGTGTTGAATCCATATTCTCTAGAAGAAAAGTACCACTCATGGGCAGCTCAGGGATGAATTTACTTAATAAAATATCATTCCTGACAATTTTGGACTGACTTTCTAAAAATATAAATTCATTTCTAGCATCTCAATAATGACTTTCCAAAAATAGTAAATCACTTCTAATAAATGGGTAATAAGTATATTTTAAGGAAAATCACTTAAATTATCAATGTTGATTTAATCCTCAATATTATAATCTTATTAATATTATTATTATCTTTTATGAGATTATTATATTATTATTAAAATTGAATTATAACTCCTCAATCACTTTACACCTCTCTCCTTGATGATTCTCATGGCTCAATGTAACTCTCTCTCTCTCTCTCTCTCTCTCTCTCTCTCTCTCTCTCTCTCTCTTAATTATACATTACACTCTTTTATGCACTCATCAAAGAAAGAAGTATTCCTCTTACACTCATTAAAGGCATGTCATAAAATATTTCTCTTACGCACTCTTTAATGCATATGTTACACTCTCCTTATCTAAGTCATGCATACGTCTCCTTAATGGCATGAGTTACACTCCTCTAAAATGAATACAAGGCATGCATATTAATTATCTTATGAAATTATTTTTTTGTTTCTCCTATATATGTTCCTCATGTATTCTCACTTGGGAGAGGTGCATTGTGATACCAAGAGTTGGAGGGATTTGAAAAATATTATGAGAGGGAGAGACTTGGAAAGTAGCCAATTTATTTCTAAATTAATTTGAAATTCCTAAACTAAATTACTAAGTAGCTCTACATGGTGGAGCTGACCATGAGTGGTATTGGGAAGAAATGAAACATTTCTACTGCAACTTTCCTTGGATATCTCTCTTTACTTCTATAGTTTGGTATTTTTTGTGAGCTCTTACAACTAGAGGGTTCTAGCAGGAGGATTTCTCCCTGGATATGGTTGGGTGGAAGACCAGATGATCACGAAGAGTTGGTAAGGATATGCATACTCTCATTATAGCTTGGGAATATTCCCATCCTTTTGGACTTGTGTAAATACACAACCAGTTATGTTCATAAGCATTCTTGAAATTTCAGTTATTATTAGTTTAAAGTGTTATAAAAATTTCAATTTATTGGCACTGATACTTGTCAATATTTATGAGATATTTATAGAGTTAATTCTAAGCTAACCAATAATGAATGACAGCTATAGTTGAGCATGTACATGTAGGAGGGATTAAAACAAGAATGTGTTTCTAAAGTTTTTAAGTTAAGTTTATAATGAAATTTAGTTCATATCAAGTTTTCATGAGTTGATGAAAATATAATTTCAGCATAAATTTGGGTTTTATTTCTCCATGTACAACTGTAGTTGAAGTTTTCACAGTAAGTGTTTGAAAAAATTGATAAATGAGGTTTTTGGAATTTGTGTTGTTCTTTTAATAAATCGCATTCCTGATAATTTCTATTGTGATTCAGCTTAACATCAAGGGGTATCCATGCCATTTGAACCTGTAACCCCGTACGTGATTCCAAAAAAACATTTTTTCAAACCCAGATCATAAATCTGGGTGTTTTTGCAGATTTTTTCTACCACTGTGTGCGTATGCTAGAAAGTTTCAGGTGAAAGAATAATATGTTTTAGTCTCTGATTTAATATTTTTTGATATGAAGAATTAATTTATATTTTTTATGATCTAAATAGCCTGAGGGAGAATCTTAGATTTGTGTCCAATTTCCTTAAGAGATTATGGCTTCCAAGTGTTTGACACAATTCTTCAATGGTTGTAGATTGATTGCATGCTTGCAAAGTGTTTGTCAAAAGGCCTCAATGGTTGTAGATTGCGTGTTTTCAAATTATTTTTCAAAATGCCTCAATATTTGTAGATTGTGTGTTTTCAACCTATTTTCAAAAGGCCTCAATGGTTGTAGCTTATAGATTGCATGCTTGCAAAGTGTTTGCCAAAACTTGAATAGATATAGTTTTTGTGCATATAAATTGTTAGAGTAAATGTCCTACTTATTGTAGCTTTTATGTACTAGAAAATTTATGAATGAATTATTTAATGGATGTAGCTTTCTATGTCATCAATTTGTATGAATGTGAAGAGGAATCTAATAAACTACTGAAGTGTGAATAGAGAATATGATAGTTGTTAGTTTTATTATCTAAAGATTTCATTTAAAAAGAAAGGGGTTGTTGTTGGAAACAATTTTATTGTGACTAATTCTGTTGGATTTTTTGCAAGTGAGCATAATAAGTTTTGTCTAAGTTGCATGTATTCAAGGGTAAAATATTATGTTTTAATGGTTATAGCAAACAACTAGTGTGATCAATTTTGGTAAATCTATTGTTTCCTTTGGAAATTTCAGAAGAATAATATGCTTCTGAATGGGCAATAGTAGTTTCTCTTGTTGCAACATTCATTATACAATTTTAATGATTGAAGCATTTCCTTAATAATTGGGATTGAGAAATTTTTAATTGATGAGTTTGGTGAGTTTGGAATGTTGTTGGGTCAATATATTTTGTGATTCCATTTCATAAAAATATCATATTTATTAGATTTACTAGTGAAGAGAGGCATATTCTTCCCTTAGTTACCTTGTTATAGCTAGGTTAATACTCATACACTTATATATAATTTTTTTAATAGAAGAATTATACTTTTGTGGTTATGATATGAAGAGTCAATGAGTGTAGCTTATTTAGAATAATCTAGTCAATTAGATAGGTTGATCTAACTTAATGTTCGCGCATGGCATTATGGTGGAATTTACTGCCAATATTACTTAGATCTCATGTAAAAGTATGAAAAGAAAACATGGTATCATCTTTTAAACTTGAGAGGAAATGTGTTTTAGAATTAGTTTTAAGGGACAATTGTACCTGAATTCTTATGTGATAGTCTTATAATGAAATATATGAACGAATGTGATTACATGATAACTAAGTTAGTAATGTTACAAAAAAAAAGAGTGTTAGTGATAAATGAGACCTCTACTTCTCTATATTATTGATGGACGGTAAGGTGGGACCTTACATATGGTATCAAAGTGAGTTACAACACTAGGGCCTAATGGGCCAACATGCTTACTTGTAGGTTGATGATGTATGGATGTTGATTTTGCATGCATGTTGAGTTGTTATATATCTTGACTTGGAAGCATATTGGTTTCATAGAGGACATTATTATTATTATGTCATTTAGAAGCTCATGAAAGAAAAAAAAATGCTTTCTTATACTCCTTTATATTTTTTTTAGGAAATATTATTAGCAATATGTTAAAATGCTTAAAGACATGCTGGGAAAGGATGTGCTGGAGAAAGTTGGGGTTAAACCCAAGTATGTGAATGACTTGATTTTCAATCGATGAGTGAGATAGGTGGAGTGCATGCATGGTTTCATATATTTTTAATGCGTCATTTTCAATGTGATATGGGCTTAGTAGCCATCTTTACTAGCTGAAATCTTATCTACCAAGAAAAATATTGGGTTAATCTAGACTATAGTATGATGACGTTGGTGTGTATGCTTTGGGAATGAGTAACAAGTGTAAGGTTCATATTCAATTAACGTGATGATTGAGTTCATCATGTCAATTGTTAATCTTTTCATACCCACACTAATGGAAACTTAACAAAAATCTACCTTGAAGGATGTCACTTTTAAATGTGAATGTAGATTCAAGAGGAATGTATGTGCATTTATTAGATGTGTTAAAATATGACTTGGGAATACATTCTCAATGAGTAAGAATGAAATTCCTCTGATTTTTTTGAGATGATTTTGTGTATTTTGGGTTGAAATTATGCATCAAATAACTTTAAATTACTCAAATACTACGTTGAGGTATGACCTTCCAAATAAAAAAGAGGCTTAAATGATTGTTGCATGAAGGGTTGTGGAAGCCATTTTAAGGAACACTTGAAGGTTATGTTTTCCTTAATCTAATGTATGGGTGTGGAATCCATACTAGCATATATATATGAGAAAATGTATGGGTGTGGAATCCATACTAGCATATATCTATGAGCTAATGTATGGGTGCGGAATCCATACTCGCATATATTTATGAGAAAATGTATGGGTGTGGAATCCATACTAGTATATATATATGAGATAAGTAATGACGTAAGGTATGGGTGTGTAATCCATACTAAAATATATCTATGAGCTAAGTAATTCTTCTGGTTAGAATATTTTGATGGAATCTCATAGAGATGATTAAGGAGTGATTATGTGAAATTAAAGTTAAATGGATAGATATTTGTAACATGAATTTTCTTGAGCTTTAAATCCATTATTTTATTTTTATTACAAATGAATATACTAATATTCGTATACTAAACACCATTAGGTGGTTTAAAATGTTTGGAATAATTGATTTTGATATACGGAATCAAGTGTGAACTAGATATCTATCCTCTAGTATTGTAATCCTTTTGTATGTGTTGAATTTAGGTAGAATTAAAATTATTTTCAAATTCTTGAAATGTAGAAAAAAAATATTGTGATAATTTGATGAAATAAATTTTCTATTGGCTTAAGACAAATTAGGCCTAGGAAAGCCATAATAGTCTCTTTAATGATTTCATCAGTTGAATATTGGTTGAATTCTCTTTAACCAAATTAATTAGATAAGATATGAGGATTGAACCCATGTATTGCTCTAAACTATTGTTAGTTAGGTGATCGAGTCAAAATTCATATTTTTTATAAATTGTTAAGAAAATAACATGTTTAGAAGGTAAACATTTTATGTGGTGAGAACTTGTTTTATTTGAACTTAAAGTAAAAGGCATGTGATTAATGAAAAGCTTAGATGAGTTCTTGTTTTACAAGAATATGTGCTTGTGATATTTTTTTAAGGAGAGTGAGATCACATTTTGATGAATTGGAATTCTTGCATGATTTAGAAGCCTAAGATGATTGTATTGTATGTGGAATAGAAGAGATTGTTGGATTTAGGAATTTTGTGTTGGGATGTATAGTTGTATGAGCATTTATTAGTCCTAAAAAATGTTGTAATAATTTGAGAGGGTGGTAATTCTCCTTAAAAAAAAAGGGTTTAACTTTAGGCTAGAAATTCCCCTGTGATAGTCTAAATCTTATTTAAATTTAACAAGATTCATCACATTTTGAGAAATGTATGGTTTTCATAGCTTGTTGTTGTGTACGTATTAATAATAAGGAATAATACATGAAATTAAAATGAATTGATTAATTAGTGAATAGAAATCATGAGTGATTTCATAGTTGGAAAAAAAATTGACTTAGAGTTATTAGGGTAGATTCAGTAATATAGATACCATATTTTCATAATTGTGAGAATTTTTCTTGATTACAAGTCGCTTTCAAAAATATATCATTAATATTCTTTGAGAATGAAGATCTTCTAACATAGTCATTCATAATTGATTCTCAAGTTAGAGAAGTGAATAATAATGAAGATAAAACTAAAGGAATGATCTACAGTACATAAGTGGGTCAATGAGGACTGTATTTAACCTTAGCTTGTTACTTGAAAAAAAATGGTGCCTTGGACCTCAAATTGTGATTTTTCATAAAGATTAAATGTTTAGTAAGAACTAAATATAGATCCTAAATATTTTGATTGAAATGATGTATTAGGGAATGAAAAGGGGAAAACTTGACTCAGAAGACATAAATCAAGTGGGATGTAAGAGCGGGTTTTATATATAACATCATGTTTTGTTGTGTAATTTCAATGACAATTGTATGTGGATGATTTTATGCTTATTGTATGAAAATTTTATTGTGATATGGGTTGGACCATCATTGTTGTGTATATGAGCAATGTGTGAACTATTTATAGATTGGAAAGCTCAACATACTACAAAACCAAGAACATGAGACATGTATGATTCATATAGACCATGAGAAAGAAAAACATGTAGAATATCAAATTATTATAGATAAATTAAGTAGATGTTATATCAATTACATAAAATAGTATTTTGATATGGTACTATAAATTGTATGGCTGGTTTTGATATAGAAATATTTGGTGTTTTACATCAAAACATGCCTAATATGGCATGGATATGTTTTCTACTTGATTAAGAATGATATGTTTAGTTTTCATGGAGTTTTGTCCAATTTAGAAAACATTAAACTATGGATTGGCATTAAGAAAAAAAATATATCAAATACATGTACATAAGGTTAACAACTTATTGAAAGAAGAACCGAAAAGAACTAAGTATCTTATGACTGTAGGAAAAACGTCGGGCCAAGTTTAGCCCAAGAGGGGGAGTATGTAGTGTCCCTTCTTGGTGAGATAGCTTTAATGACACTTAGAGATGGTGATTTTTATATAATGATATAATATTATGCATGAAAAAATTATGCATGAAAAAATTATGTACATGCTTATATGATATAGAACTAGTTTGGGTCACTTGGTTGTTGTGTGCTTATGATAATATCTATGGTTGTGTGTATAAGAATTTATTTTGGTTAAGAGCATATTAGTGATGTTTTCTCTTTTCATATCTTATTTTGGACATAGATGTATTTTTATTGCCTAAATCTACCTCAGGCTGAAGGAAGGCAGAGTTCAAGGTAACATCAAACCACGCTCAGTCTGGTAGCTAGCCCTACCAGAACAAGAGAGGGCTCTCTCCGTGTCAATCTCAGCAAAAATAATCGATAGGGCTTGAGATGACTTGTAATAAAAGCTAATTTTAGGCTAGGTATATAAGTGAAGGAGTTTGATTGTATTTTTGGGGTTTTTTTTTGGATCAAAGGGAAAGGCAGTTTTGGGTGCAGGGATAAGGCCTAGTTTTTGCAGAGTTCTGATTGGGGCAAGGAAGGAAATTGTTTTGATGCTTTAGATTGAATGAATGGATGGTTCAGACCGATGAGGAGTTGAAGAGGTCAAGAGGGTCTCAAGAGTCCTCCTCAAACAGATGAAAACATGGAAAATTAAACAAAACTGAAGGCAGAGAAAAGCAAGCTAATGAATTCCACCTTTATCATTCATTTGTTTAATTTAAGAAGAAAGAAGAAGGAAAATGGTACACATAAACATCAGTGAACTTAAAATTACATAGAGAAAAACACCATCAAAACACAGAGCCACATGGATCCCAAAGAGTGCTGCAAACCCTGGTCTATTCCTTTGCCAAAATTGCAGAAATGAAATGTACAATGAAGTGCCAAGCAATCCCAAGTGTCCAACCCTGAAAATGACTGAGAAAATACATCATATAGACAAGCCTAACTCTTCCCCATGCCTCTAGGGGTCTAGCTCATCATTATAGGAGCTGTTTCAACCATATCTAAACTAGGAACTAGAAAAGAGGCAATGAAACAACTTGCTTCTATATGCTAGGAAACTGATCCATTCACTTACATTTCACCTTTTGGTGAATGAATCTTCTAGAATGAGTAAAAATATGCCAAAATTACATCATGGTTATGAAATTACATCAAGGTACATCAAGAGTTACATGAAAAAGTCAAACTGGCTAAAACTAGGCGAAATTCTGAGCTGCTGAGTGAAAAATAGGCCAAATTCCTCTATGCGTCGCGCCTGAAATCTCTATGCCTAGCACAAGTTTGGAGCTGATTTTGAGACCCTTCCCGAAGTCAAAATTGAGCGTAGGATAGCTTGTTGGAAAGCCCTACCTTTGTACTTTGCAACCAAAGTGGAATGTTGTGATTTGGTTTCCATTTTCCCCTCCAAAGGTTCAATCTACCAACATTGCTTCCTGTGTGTGAAAAAAGTGGCAGAAAGGCCATTTTTAGGATGTTTTTGACCCTTTAGGCAACCCATAACTTGATGAAATCCTTAGGTAATCCATGAGCATGCATAAATTTTGATGAAAAATCGAAAAATGCAAAGTTTTCCTCCTGAAGAGCTGCCAATTATAAGCGCGCGCCAAGTGGCGCTGTGCGTCGGGCAGGAAAATCTGATTTTAGGCACAAAAATTCAAAATTGACAAAATTTTTCCCAAATTTCTTGAAATTTTGGTTGAAGGTCCCTCGTCAATTTCTATGCCCAGCCAAAGAAGCTTCGACCAAAGTTTGGAGCCTATCATGCCTTTTGCGACGCTTTAGTGCCCTCCTTAGCCTTGCCTTCAGGATCTTGATCTTCGCTTTGCAAACATGATGTCGCACCCAATAATGGTTCTTCATGTGCCTGAGCATGTTATTATCCTTTTTTTCCTTCTCCAACAACTTCTCAAGATGAATTTTGACCCTCTCAAGCCAAGTCTCTCTATCAGCCTCAATCTCTCGCTCAATGGGTGTCATCGCGGTTGGACTTCTTTGGGCAGCTTGCCGATCCTCATGGATGTTTTGCAGCTCCATGATCATCTGATGATCCTCCAAATGTTTGTTCCACTGCTCCAGATATTTTATGATCCATTGAGCTCTTTGCAGTTTGTCAGTCAATGTGTCGATCTCAGCCTTCTGCTCCTGAATGATCTCTCTCAACTTTGATCTTGGAGAGCTCAAATCCTCATAAATCAATATGAAATCAGTATCCTAGCCTCCTGAAGGGCCCTCATCCTGCATAGGCCTCTTACCTCTATCCTATACCTGTACCTGTGCTTCTGATGATGGCAATGAGACCCCTTCCACCCCGGGTGGAGATAGTACTCGTCGGGCTACTACAAATAATGCTTTGGTGCCTCTCTGATAAGTAACAAACACTAGCACATTGATAGGCTCTGTCTCGTGACCTTCAAACTGATGTGAAGGTTCACCTGCATCATGGAAAATCTCCAGAGGAGGCTGAGGGGCTATGAAGAAGTCATGGGAAATGAAATCTTCCCATGCAATGCCCTGCAATCCAAGCTGATGTACAACAACGATCTTGATGAGAGCATAGTGATAAATATTGTTGTACTGCTGCTCGGGAGTCTTCTTCTACACAAGAGTGGTCATTCAATCGATGTTGCGGCACATGAAATAAGGTATGTTCATCATCCTCACTCTCGTGAAATGCATCAATAACCTGATGTGGTAGGCATAGATGCGTGAGAACTGGCCCTCACAACTGAAGTATCTGATAATGAGTCTCATCAAAGGCGCATAGGATTCCTTCAGAAACCAGAATGGGAATACCCTACTGAGCTGTCTCAAATAGCTAGGCCTGATGTATGGTTCATAATGCACTTTGTCAACCTGCTGTCTCTTGTTCCACTCTTCACCTACATTCGGTATTCTTGTTGCTTGAGAAATGGCTTCCGGTGTCAAGGTAAAATTTACACCAGCAAGAGTTACCTGACCATCATGCGAATGTAAAACAAACAAACGAGCCAACTCCTGATGATGCTCAATCCGAGCAATCATCTCACAGTACTGATAGCATGACTGCTCTCAAAAACATGCCATGGAAAGTGGGCAGGCTTGCAATTGAGTCAATGAGGTAGGCTATTCTCTCACATGTTTGCCACCTTTACGAGGCCTCCTTGGTGCATGTAGCTCAGTGGTAGAATCACTGTCTTGTTCATATGATGAACCAGTGTCTGTCTCCATGGTTTTGCAAGGCCTATGTTTGGCTTGTTGAAAATGAGAATTTGGTACCCTTTGTTTCAATGCCAAATATGTGCCAAGTAGGAAGGGACTGTGCGAAATAGTACAGTGGGAAAAATGTGGTTCAGTCAAGTGAAATTTGAAGTATGAGGACAGTCACTTGACTGTTTGGGGAACTTGAGATTTTGGGAATTTTTATAAGTAATATGAGAGAGGGAGAGTGATAGGGAATGGTAGGGTTTAGGGATAGGGATAATAGTACTTGGGAGTGAATGACCTTGTGATGTAAGAGGATGGTGTATTGAGGAGATAACAGAGAACGAGATATGTGGCACAAACTTATTTTTAAACACCAATTTCAAACCCTAAGAGAGCAAAAAAAAATTTAACAAAAGGATAGGGTTTAAATCATTAAAAATTCTCAAACCAATCTTTGAAACCACACCAAACACCGATCAATGGAAAATTGTGAGATGATTTGACTTACTTGGAGCAGAGGGGCCAAGAAATTTGGAATTTTATTGGAGGTAATGAGAAAATTGGAGTGTCGGCCCTGTGCGCCGCGTGCACAACCCAGTGCACCACGACCCTCTTGTGCACCGTGCACATTCAAATTAGCAAGGTGCTGAGCGGCTCTATGCACTGCGACAACCATGTGCACCGCGACCTTCCTCCTATGCGCCGCGACCCTAAATTTCTCCCACAGTCGGTCCTCCAATGCTGGCTTTTGCTTCCTCCACAATTTTCTCTTGGGTCTTTGATAACTCTTGGTATGCAAATGATTTATGAAGACACAAAAATATCTTTTATGTTATGGGCTTTGATTTTTGATTTGGAATAACCCACTTGCTAATGTTTAAACTTTGGCACTTTGCACTTTTTAATATAAACTCTGTTTTTGTTTCCACTTCGATTTTTTGAACTGATGATGAAAATTTTTTCTATTTTTTGCAGGGATAGCTGGCATTGGATTTGGCAAAGGTGACTAGGGCTGCACCTGAAGAATTTCAAAACTAAAGAAACTTTGAAAATTACATTATGTTTATTACAAAAGAAAAAATGGACGATTTTTCTTCAAAACAGAGTTTTGAAGAAGAATCATGATCAAATATTGCGATGATGAAATTTTTGCAGTGAAACTTTATTTGAAGCTTCCTCATGTGACTGCTGGCATTATTAGACACTTTGAAGACTAAATTTGTGAAACCCTAGACCTAATGAGACTGAAAACCCTAAAAATACTCTTTGCCCACCAAAAGATTAAACATTGACTATGAATGACTGTAAATGATTTCGATGAACTTTGATGAACATATATGGACCAGCAGGTACATGACATGAGGGATATGAGTGAAAAGACCCTTCTGTCAGATGATCCATGCTCCTAATGGAATGCAGCTGACTAAAATGAATGAGACACCTAAAATGAAATGCAACAAAAGAGATTTTGATCTCTAACAGAGGGATGAAGAGACCGACTCCAACACGTATGACATGGATGGTGATCCATAATTGAGACACAAATCCATGGATGATTATGGTTATGTGGAAAATATGGTTAATTATGATTTATGGATGATACATTATTTGCATGATTATATGTGCATAATCTCGTATTAACCATGATGTGGCAGGGGATTTGGTATTTTCCAACAAGGATGATTGAGTTATAAATGACTGCAGAAGTCATTTATCCAAAGCCAAAATGACCATGGAAGTCATGTACAATATTTGGTAAAATGTGAATAAGTTAATTATGAAATTCATTTGATTTATTTGATCTATGAGATTGTGATGTGTGCAGGTCTCGGGAGAAGACCTTACCAAAGAACCATCAGATGGGTATGAGTTCACAATCAGTACCTTAAGGTGAAACGTGGAATATCAAAGTAGAGTAGATGATAAGCCATGGAAATTAGGGAGCAGAGTCCTAAATCCACAAAATATAAAGACATGGAGTCTTGGATATATAATAAAAGGATTAGGGCGTGGAGTCCTAAATCCATGAGATATAAATACATGGTGTTAGTCATCAGTAATTTTTATCTGTTTAGATGAATAAATTCTTGTCCAAGATTTCTAGAAAGAAAACTCATAGAAGTCTTCTGAGTTCTAGAAATCTCACTGCCTTCATTATCCTTAGGATAAATTTTTCACTATCTTGCTACTCTGTCAAAGCATGGCTATCCTATCACTCCAAGAAGACCAAATCATAGACTTATGTCCCTCATTCTCACTATGATTTCCACCTCTAACTATAAAACTCTATCTCTATTTCCCTAAGCCCTCTACTTTCACACCTTAGTTCACCAAGTAACCCTAACTTTCTCCTCCACTCACCAAGTGCCTGAAGCAACAGTGATTTTAAACTCCCTTTCTAAGATCTTTAGGTAAATCTTTTTTTTTTAAAGTTGTCTAGGATGGCAGTGCATAAAAGTGTGCAAAACTCTGTCTTCACCTCCAGACCCTGATTCAAGCTTTCCAGTCAAAGACCTATTCCAAAGGACATCCCAATAAGTCATATAGAGTCTCCTAGGTTATGCATTGTCATGGTTCTAAATTCACTGTTTCTACAGATATTCAAAGGTGAAGTCAAGTTAAAAAAAGGGTGAAACTTATCATTGTCCAAAGAAATCAAAATCCTCCAAAGGTATCTCCTTGACCAAGTAGCAAGTCTGCATAAATATAGTTTTCTTGTGTACAAGCATTTCTACAGGAATTCTTTATAATGGTTAGCAAGAATACAGATGCAAAGTAAGAGGCCTAAAAATCATAATGGAATCCACAGCAAGTAAAGAGATAAAACAGGTTTAAGTTCACAAGGAAGATCATGACCTCATGATAGATTGTTGTGAAATTTTGCCCATCAAAAAGCCCATGCATGAGGTCCTGAAGACAGTAGCACATAAACACAATTGTACACTAGTCAAAGATTCAATAAACAGAAAGCTAGAATGGAAAGCCTCCTTGCTGACTACAGACTGATATTAGAAGATGATGTCAGGGAATAATTTCTAAGGTTTGTTGGGAAAACATTATTTCACTACAGCAAAGGCCAAAATTACAAAGAGTATCAGTGGAGTTACAACTTTTTAGCACAACGGGTGACTGCCCAGTGAGAGATATAAGTAAAAAATCACAAAAAGGGATGTATCAACATCATGAAGTAAAACCACAGCATTATTTCACTCCAAAAAAGGGTCATACAACTTCACCAAAGAGAGAAAGGGTTTTCAAAGGACTTTGAAAGTAGCCTTCTAAAATTTTGAAAAAGGTGAAAATGATGAAAAGGGTATCAATAAGAAGGACACAGAACTCTCAGAAAGGTCAACATCCATCAAGTTGTCAAGCAGAGAGGAAATAGTTTCAATATGAAAAAATGGAAAAAACCAAGCAAAATCACTAGTTTCCAAGGGTTTTTGAAAAGGTGCCAGCTCCAAAAGCGATGAGAAGACCAAAAACATTGTCTCTCATAACAACACCTGCAAAAGCAAAAGAGAATGTTAGAAAAAGGAAAAAGGCTCCAAATAACCTTAGTAAAATGTGTTTGTATTTTTAATTCTTTTCAAAAGAGTATAAAGGAAACCCAAGCAAACATCTCCCATTTACCATTTGGCATTTTGAAAAAACAACCGAGGGTTTCCAAGCTTTTCAAAAAATCCTAACAAATTTTCAGGCAGAAATTTCAGGTGTTGTGCTTCTGAGAAGTCATGTTGCACTCTTGTGCAAGACCGCCCATACTTTTCCCCGAAGGGCGTTGTGTTCCTGTGTAGAGATGTTGTGGGCCTGTAGAAGAGGCACTGTGTAGCCTTCGACCGAAAGTGCGTTCAGGGCCGCCCGAGGTGACCCGACTCTGTTCAAAGGCTGCACGAAAGTGCGTTCAGGGCTACCCGAGGTGACCCCACTTCGTACAAAGGTTGCACGAAAGTGCATTTAGGGCCGCTCGAGGAGACCTGAATCTGTTCAAAGGTTGCGCGAAAGTGCGTTCAGGGCCACCCGAGGTGACCCGACTCTGTTCAAAGGTTGCACGAAAGTGGTTCAGGGCCGCCCGAGGTCACCTGACTTTGTTCAAAGGCTGCACGAAAGTGCGTTCAGGGCCGCTCGAGGTGACCCAACTCTGTTCATGGGTGACCCAAATCCATTCAGGACATGCCCAACACTGTGTGCAGAAGGGCACGACTAGCATGTGCTGCACTCCTATGAGTTTTTTCTCCAGCTAAAGGAATTCGCAGGTATTTCGATTTTCTTCTTACCATATGCATATTATCTATAGATAAAATAGATCAAGGTTTGTTTTCAAGCGTAGGTATGAGGGAAAAAATGCCTAGGGAATGCAGTATTGACACTAATGAGGAAATTCAAAGGCCTGAAGAGTAGCAAAGAAAGTGTGGGAATCCAAATAGGTTTGAGCCTACAAGCACTGAAGAGATGATAGCCTCTCTTACTATATTTTATTTTTTTCAAGAATTAGGATGTTATGAATTCTATAAAAAAGTACAAAAGATCCAGAGTCACCCTCATGTGACCAAGCTCTTTGCCCTAAACCATTATAACGATCAAGTAAACCTAGCTGGGGTGAAGTTTGAACTGACCACCAATTCCATCTCTATGGCCACTGGAATACCTTGCGTAGGAGAAAGGTGGTTCAAACAAATGCATTTGGACCTAAGACACTATCACCCATTCTTGAAACCAAGTTGTCAAGCTGATTGAAAAACCATGTTCCCCTTCTCTCATCTATTGGATAGATATGCTCTCCTAATGAAGATCATTATGAAATACTTCACCTATGAGGGTAGGTTCTCCAGAGTCTATTCCTTCCACATAAGACTCCTCATGCATTTCACTGAAACCAAGCTGCTACATTTTCCCTACTACCATGGAAAATTTTAGGGGCTAATATTCGCAGGTGGGCTAATTTTCCATGGTTTTTCCAAAAAAAATATTCGCCAATTTCCATTTTTTTATAAAACTGATTCGCCCAAATTTTACAATATAAAATTATTTTACCTTAAAAATCGCCAACATTATATAGGAAATATATATAATATCATTATAAATTTGAATAATTTTACAAATACATCAATAAACATTTTATAGTTTTCATATTATGGACTAGTAAGATTCACCAATTTTTTAAACTTCAAGATAATTTTCCATCCTTAAAATTATCCCTGCCTACTACCTCTGTAAAATTATTGAGAAAATTTCCTCCATCATGCAAAAGAGGCCTCCATCCCAACAAGTGTCAAGCCTTTTTCATCATTCCCTCATCAAAGTGATTGTCTCACACCAACTAGAACAACAAGGTATCCCATGTGAGGTTTTCATCGCCCATGATGATTTCAAAACTCCACAACCTATCCCTTTTCAAATTCTACCATCATCATCTCAAATTCCTCCTCACACACCTCCATCACCCTCCACTAACCTTGGTTCATCCTCTTCACATGAAACATTTTCTCAAATAGACCTTCCTCATTCACCTTCCCCTAAGAAATCAGAAAATGAAGAAATCAGTGATGGAAATGAAGAAAGTAGTGAAGGAGAGGAAGATGAAAATGAAGAAAGCAGTGAAGGAGGGGAAGACGCAAATGAAGAAAGAAGTGAAGGATAGGAAAGGGAAAATGATAAAGGTAGTGACCAAGAGGAAAGTGTTGATGAAGGAGAAAACAGAGATGAAAGAAGTGAGCCCAATGATGAGAAAAAAGACCAAAAAAGTGGTTTAAATGATGAAGAAAATGACTCCAAGGATACAGGGATAGAGGGATCTTATCAAGAGGAAAACAGTGAGCCTAATGATAGTAAAAAAAAAAAATGATAGTCAAGAAGAAGAAGTAAACAATGAAGAAGATGACACTGAAAATAAAAAGGATAGTGGAGAGGAGGCATATGAAAGCAGCAAAGACGACGAATAAGACAGTGACCAAGATGGCAAGAGCAGCCAAGAAATAGAGTTTGAAAGTTATTCCAATGGGAAAAACAATGAAGATCATGAGACCAATAATAAAGGTAATGAACCAAACAGTGAAGAAGAAGTCAGCCAAGAGGACAGTATACATAATGGTGAAGGGACAAATTATGAAGACAAGGACAGTGAGCATAGAAAAAATTCAATTGATACAAGTTATGAAATAGAGATTGAGATTGAATGTGAAGACCATAGGCAAGACAGAGAAGACAGTCAGCAGAGAAGTGAGGAAAACTCACGTAGTGAGGAAGAAAGTGACCATCAAAGTATAAGAGGGACTAATGATATTGCTATGAAAATGACCCCACAGAGAGTGGAAACCGTGATACAAAGGCTAAGTTTGACAGTGAAAACAGTGGGTCAAAGGATGAAGAAGAGGACATTCATGAAGATGAAGATGTACCAAGCAGTGATAAAGACACTTCTAGCATTCCAAAAATAGAGGATGACAGTCCTAAGGGTCTTGACAGTGATCATGGCATAAGATATAGTGAGAATGCTTATCAAAAGGGCAGTTAAGAGCAAGGTGAAAAGGATGCACACACAAAGATCATACATGAGGAGAAAAGCAGTCCTAAGGTCACTAATGATCAAAGTTTGTGAATGAAACTTGTTGCACCTTTCCCCATTACCTATCAAAGAGGAGAGAGGCATGTGTTTGCTACCTCCAAAAGGAAAGGGGCCATGTAATCCTCCTCAACTCAAATGATTGACAAAGGTAAACAAAAAATGAAAGAGGAACTAGACAACCATGAGGAGGAAAGAGAATTTGAACTCATCCACATGGACAATGATGATGAAAATGAAACAAGAATTGCAAACTCCCTGCTACAAGGTAGGAATGCACAGATAAATAATTTGGAAGATGAATTAGAGAGAGCTAAGGATGCCATTCACTTCTTGCGGATGTAGAACAAAAAAATGAGTGGCCAGCAAGCCATCTATGAAGCAAGGGTGCTCAAAGAGGCTCAAAGAGCACAGGTGAAGTTGGAGGAGTACATGTGCACCTATGAAGAAAGTGAGGATGAGGAGGGTCAATCTAGAAGGAGGCCTAGAAATATTGGTCTAAGAAAGGCTTTGGCATGAGAGAAGGAGCAAGAATCATCCCAAGCACAAAAATTTCCCCTCACTGAACTCCATTCCATGTAAAAGTGAGCATAATAGGGAATCATGGCATGAAAGGGCCAACATACATCTTGAGGCCAAACTAGAGAAGGCCAACAAAAATTTGAACTTGCAAAGGAGAATGACTGAGCACTATAAACAAAGAAACCACTTTACAAGGAAAAAACTCAAAACTACCCAAAATTAGGGCTCGGCACCAAAATATGAAAAATACCAAGCTAGGCTTGGTATTTTGGCCCAAGCTTCTCTACAAGTCTCCAGGGACCCATGAGGCACCTACCTACCAATTTTGAGAGAAATTGAACAACTTTTTTTTTGGCAAATTTTGAGGCTAGGAGCATAGCACACCCTGTGTTCTGCTTTTTCCCAGGGCATCTTCAGGAGGGGTGGTTTAAATTTTTGTATTCCACATCATTAGAGGAGTATTCTCACCAAATTTTAGCTCAATTGGAGTTGTTTTTACACCCCAAAAGGGTCAAAAACACTCAATTTTTCACCTTTCTGCCCACTTTTTTGAGCATGTGTTGTGCTCCTGGAAGTATTAGAATTTTCACTTTTTGGGAAACTTGCAGAGGTTATATTGAAGAACTAAAGGCATATCTATAAATCATACTTCAAGGGCTTTCTAACGAGCCATCTGGGAGCCTTTTCCGACATCGGGAAGGCCTCCAAAAAACTGCTGCAAAAAGGCCTATTTTTGTGCTTCACTCCTGGCATAATTTCAATTTTTGACACAGTGTGCTACGCTCCTAGAATAATTTCAATTTTTGACACAGTGTACTACGCTCATGTAGGTGACTGGGAAGAATGTGAATTTGACAAGTTTTATGCTTTTCAGGTCCTAAAATTCAATTTAATTTCTATTTATGGCCGGAAAAGACATTTGTTAGATATTTTTGTGCCTTGGGCCTTACAAGGCCTCAAGGACAACTTAGGATATTTATTTTTGGCCAATAGGCTTCTAGATAATATTTTTGGTTTTCCTCATCTTTGCTTATTATATAAGGTATGAGGATTCATTGTAAACAGTGGGGAACTTGATGTGTTAAGAGAAATACATGGTTTTTTAAAGTTGAAGAACAATTTAGTGTTGTGGAGCTTGTGGATGGATTGCCTTGATTGATGGTGATGAAGCCTTACTTGCAAGATCCCTAAGTTTAGATAATGGTGATGTATCTCTCATATGTTCATGTTTTTTCTTGTTTTCCATATTTCCATCTCTTTATTTTTCAATAGCTAAGAAAAGTATAGGATGAGAAATGTTTCTTAAGGCACCTCAGTCCTCCTGTTAGCTATTATTTTCATGTTTTCTTCTATTGGGTTAGCTTAAAGAATTACTCATTGCTCTTTAGGCCCACCTAAGCTTTTTTATTTCATTTTTGGATTAATATGCTAGTTTATAAACATGATTCATGGTAATCCCTGCTTGCTTTAATACTATCTAAACTTTGTCTTGAAATCTCTCTTTGATGTATTGATTGATAGGTTAATTCAAAGAGGTCTTGTTTCAATCTTGCCCTTTGAATATGCTTATCAGTTTTCTTCAAAGTTCTTTATCATTTAATGAATGATGTTTAGGTTTTCCCTCTTCATTTATTGATGCTATTTGTCTCTTGCATGTTTTCAAATCTTGAAAGTAGAACCATTGGAGTTAGATTAGTTCTCTTGCTTCCTTGTTCCACTGGATTGTTTATATTAAATGTTTATTTGTCTAAAAGTATTGTCATTGAGTAAATGGTGTGCCCTATCTCATGATTAGTATATTTTTCTTATTTGTATTTAAGACCTCTCTGCTCATATGTATTTGACAAAGGATTCTTAACTGTCCTTTGCCCTACCTTGGTTCCCAAACTTAATGTCCATTTCACCTCACACATAAACTTAAAGATCCATTAAATACACTAAATTTTCCCTGTGATGTACCTATATTCACTATCGTGATATCAATATCTTCATAGACTCCATTTCCCAATTTCTTTGATAACCTCTCACTCCACCTATCCTACTTAGTCATCTTACCCCAACCAAAACAAGCAAAAAATCGACACTTAAAAACTAGCCTAAAATCAATCATCCAAAGCAAGAAACTTCACATCCTTCGCACATAATAGAGAGAGCCCTCTTTGTGTCCAAGAAGGCTAGGTCCTAGGACTCGAGAGACTCGTCTGATGTTACCCTGTCATTTGGTTTACAAATCTGCCAAATCACGGGACACTAACATAATGGTGATCATGGTGGGACCTTCTGAGTAAGTCACAAGCTGAACATTTTGTATCCACTAATTCATTGCCAACTCATCACCATCACTAACATAATGGCGATCACGGTGGGAACTTTTTATTTCATGACAACCTAAGTACTCCTTAGGACTTCAGAATCCCTTCATCAAACAGTATCCTATGATTTATAACTACCTAATCAGTATCACTAGCACAATAGTGATCATGATGCAACCTCTGATGTCAGTGGTAATCTAAGTATCCCTTAGGACTTCAAAAACCTTCGTCAAATCATACAGAACTCAAGTTAATAGCTAGGGAGCAGAATCTAGCTTTTTTACCATCCTAGAAAAATGATGACTCAGTTATAGGACACTTTTACAAACCTTAGGGTTGCATATAGAAACTCAGAAAACCCCAAAACATTTCTAGATTGGCTTCTTGTCAGTATTGGTGGTGGACCATAGACACATATCTTCAAAACAACTAAAATACCCACCTGGCGACTCCACTAGCCTTCAATAGGTATTATAACTTTAGTAGTGTCCCTAGACCCCTATAGGATTATGCTAAATCAACCCTGGGAAGTCTAGAATCATAGTCACACACTCTGTGAGTTTAACAAACATAAAAGAGGTAAACTTTTAAAAAAAATTTGAAAACTTTCAGCCTCTCTAAATTTTGAGTTTGAAATCTGGCTTCGTGAAGAATCAATACAAAATCTCATCCGAACCCAAACCCTCCTACTATAGTTGATGACCCAGAAAGGATTTTGTGGAAAAATTCTGTAACTAGAAACTTAGCTACTAAAAGGACCATTTATAAAGCAAGCTATCTACTTGAACATCTTATAGCCTTGCAAGATCCCCAGTTTAACTTGCACCATACTATAAACCTTTTCAGGACGAAGTCAAATAGTAGAATCGACCATACCGATCTTGAGCCCACAGACTTGCCATAGAATCCTAATAGAGAAGTTTCTCCTTTCACACCACTGGATTTCCGACTTCTCCACCACTTTGGCTCCTTTCACCCCAAGTCTGCTCAGAATTAGTTTACTGGTATAAGTAATTCCGCCACACCCATTCACACCCCCACTGTGCAAACCAATCCATCTCATATCACAAATCCTCTGCTTGTAAATCCACCATTAGCTCCTATCATGGCAGCATGGTATGCACTTCTTGTATTACCATAACCATTGGTACCTTTGCCAAATGATTACCAATCCAGAATC
The DNA here is from genome assembly GCA_034641835.2 of Pinus albicaulis. Taxonomy (NCBI): domain Eukaryota; kingdom Viridiplantae; phylum Streptophyta; class Pinopsida; order Pinales; family Pinaceae; genus Pinus; species Pinus albicaulis. Next base: position 58,804 of record JAXQQM020073112.1, read on the forward strand.
CCACACTTCACCGGGGAAAAATATACCACTGCTCAACAACATGTAGATAGAATGAATGATGCTTTTGACTACATTGAATTAGAAGAGGAAACCATGAAGACGAGGATGTTTGCCCAAAGCCTAGGAGGAGAATCTAAGAAATGGCTCAAAATCCTAACTCCCAACATCATACATGATCTCCCTTCCCTTTACCAAACTTTCATAAACAAATGGGAAATCGAGAAAAACCCTCTTCAGATCCTCTTGGAATATAGAAATCTAAAAAGAAACATGGGGGAAAGTGTCCAAGACTATTGCACTAGGTTCAATAGTGTTTACAATGCACTACCGCCAAACATGAAACCCCCACTTGGCCTAGCCTTAGCTAAATTCCCGAAAGGTTTTGACCCCGACATGGCCTATCAACTACGAGAAAGAGAGCCCCTAACTTTAGAAGACATGAAAAAGGGAGCTATAAGTGTAGAGGCCAACTTAATTGAAAACAGAGCTAGGCTAAGATTAGAAAAGAGGGTAACCTACAAAAATGACACCATACCCTCCACCTCCTCATCTAATTCCAAAATTGACAACCTACTTAGAACCATGGAAATAATGATGGAGAGAATAAGCATAAATGAGAGAATACCCCCTAGGGAGAACCAACGAAATCTCCAAAATAGAAACCGGAATCAGAACTTTAGAAGAGACCCACCCCAAATCAGAAAAAGGGAAAATGATCAACAAATCAGGCCACCCTTCCAAGATAACTATGTTGATGAAGGGGAAAGAGATACTGAACAACCAGAAGAAAATCATGTAAAATTAATAGGCTCTGATAGCGGGGGTGATGTTTTTCTCACAGAAGAAGAGCAAGGTTTTTTCTCCTCAAACCAAGATGAAACACGCTATGAAGATTTCGAAGACCACAAATTGGGATTAGAAAACACCATAATGGAAGTCCATAGGCAATATGATCTTAGGAGTAAGAAAAACCAAGACAACTCCAGGAAAAACAACTCAGACATTGTTGTTAAGGAAACTCCCGAAAACATTCTTAAAAGAACAATAGACAATAACAACACCATGGCTAAGAAAATTGATCCTAACAAGGAAAAAACTAGCCAACCAAGTGTTGACACAAGATGCCCTAGTACCTCTACTAGTGGCCCTAAGAAAACTCTATTGACCAAAGCCCCAAATCAGAATCAACAAATTAAAAATGTGGAAAAATTTATGGCTGATAAAATTGATGTAAATATGTCCAAAACTCAAGTACCTTTCAGTTTTGAAGGAGAGATTGATGAAATCAAAATAACCATACCTCTCACTGAATTGGTAGCTCAGGATATGTACCGCTCCCAAGTTTTGGAAGTTTTGAACATAGGGAGCAATATAGATACGCTAAATTTGATAGATGAGAAACCAAGACTGTTGTTTGGTCTCGAGGTTGAGGGAAAACTCCAAGAAGGAGTTGTCCCTCCTTTCTATGTTAGTCTAAAAATACACGACAAAATATTACACAATGTCATGTTATATTATAGTGCCTAAAATAACCTCATGCCTAAGGTGTTCATGGAGATATTAGCCCTAGATATAACCAAACCATACAAAGACTTATACCCTTTTGATTCGAGCAGAGTAAAGTGTTTGGGCCTAATCAAGGATCTATGTATCACTTTGGCACAAATACTCACCAAAAATCTAGTCATGGATATAGTGGTCGCTAACATTTCCTCAAACTATGGCATGCTTTTGTCCAGATCATGGGGGGCCAAACTTCAGGGAAACCTCCAAATGGATACGACATATGATACTATCCCTGTTTTCAATCAAACCAGAAGATTATACCGAGAATCCCACATGAAGTATATGGTGAGTAGCCTAGATAGGCCTAACAACACCCTGGTTTATTCCATTCTTTCAGATTTGGATTCTTTTATCTTGTATAATGAGAATGAGATTAGTGGACAAGTAAGAGGAAGTGAGAAAGAACTAGGCCGTCCAGAACACTTATACTCACCCTCAAATGAGGAAAATAATAACCAAAACTCTAGAAACCCTGAACAACAACTCAATGATAAACACGAAATAGAAACACTTTGGAACATGAGCTTTGATGGTTCATGTGGCAAGGTTGGATACACAAAAAAAATGAGGGTCACTCTTACAAATTGGAATTTCAATGTACTAATAACATTGCATAATATTAGGCTCTCCTCCTTGGTTTACACTTGCTTGAAGACTTAGGAGCTAAGAAAATATCATCCCAGGGAGATTCAGAATTGGTCATTAAATAGATCAAAGGTGAATACTCAGCCAAGAACCCAAGATTAAGAGACTACAGAAATGCAGCCCTAGACCTCCTCAAAAATTTCGAGAAAAATGAGCTCATTTACATTCCTAGAGCCCAAAATAGCCTTGCAAATGAGCTTGCATTTGTGGCCAGCAATTGCCAAATACCACTTGCAAATGAAAAATTCCCTATTAAAGTCAATCATCATCCTACTGTACCTAACAACATTAACCATTGGTAGTTTTTTTAGGGTGACGAACAAATTGGCGATTTCCTGCAATCTAGGAATGGATTTACATTGACTAAACGTAGCTTATAACATGAGGAATATGGTTCTGTTGAGGATAGAGATCATGAATCAGAGTTTCCCTCTTTTGATGATATAAATCTGATCACACATCCTAATGAAGCTAATATGTGTGAGGACCTAGACCAAAGAGACCTTGAAGTCTTACACTGTAAGAGTGAAACATTACCAAGAGGCCTTGTACCTTTAGAGGAGTTGTTCAATTTTAATGATGTAGCTAAAAAACCAAAGATAGAATCTACTAAGGCTGATGTAGAGGAGTACAACATAAGAAGCATAAAGGAACCTAAAATGATCAAACTTTCCAAGACCATTCCTCCCCACATAAAACATAAATATATTGATATTTTTAAGGGGTTTAAAGATGTGTTTGCATGGGGGTATCAAGATTTAAAATCTTATGACACAAGCATTATTCAACACAAAATCCCTCTCAAGGAAAACTAGAAACCTTTCAAGAAAAAGTTAAGAAGAATAAACCCTGTCTTACTACTTCTAGTTGAACAAGAGATCAAAAAGATGTATGATTCTGGGATAATAGTTCCCCTTAGATACTCCGAATGGGTTTCCAACCTTGTGTCAGTTAGGAAGAAAACCGTAGAGATCAGACTTTGCATTGACTTTAGAAATCTGAACAGGTCCTCCTTGAAATAAAACTATCTCTTGCCTAAAATGGACCACTTACTTCAAAAGGTAGTTGGCTCTAAGAGAATCTCACTACTTGATGGTTTTTCTGGTTACAACCAAGTGCTAGTATTCCCAAGTGACCAACAAAAAACTGCCTACACCACACCTTGGGGCACATTCATGTATGTTAAAATGCCATTTGGGTTGATGAATGCAAGGGCCAATTTCCAAAGAGCCATGGACATAGCCTTCTCAGAAGACATAGGCTACTTCATAGTCATTTACCTTGATGACATCATTGTTTACTCTAAGACCGATGAAGAGCATTTAGTCCACTTAAGAAAATTTTTCGAAAAAACTAGGAAATATGGCCTGTATTTGAATCCCAAGAAAACAGTGTTTGGTCTCGAGGAAGGAGAACTCCTAGGCCACATCATCTCTAAAGAATGAATCAAAATAGAACCCAAAAGGATTGAAGGCATATTGAAAATCAGCCATCCCAGAAACATTAAGTAATTGCAATCTTTTATTGGGAAAATCAACTTCTTAAGAAGATTCATCCCCAACCTTGTTTAACTCTTGAGAAATATTACAAACATGCTCAAAAAGGAGGTAGGAGTTAAGTGGACTTTGGAGGCCAAACATTCTTTCAAACTGGTTAAGAAAGCACTCACCAAAACCCCAGTTCTAATAAGTCCTAATTTCACCAAAGACTTCTATATTTTCTCATTTGCATCTGAACATACTATGGCTACAGTGTTGTTATAAAAAAATGTGATGGGACAAGAACAACCCATAGCCTTCTTCAGCAAAGCCCTTAGAGATTCTCCCCTAAAGTACAACATCATGGAAAGGTAAGCCTTTGCATTGATTAAAGCATTGAAAGATTTTAGAGTTTATATCTTACATTCTCATATCATATCTTTTGTTCCTCATATTGTTGTCAAAGATATTTTAAATCAGATCCTCGATGGTAAAAAGGGAAAGTGTATTGCTATCATTTTGGAATATGACTTAGAAATCGAACCCACTAAATTGGTTAAAGGACAAGGGCTTGCAAAACTTATGGCTGCAACAAATCTCCAAGCATTATATATGAATTTTGTTGATACTTTAGAAGAACAAGGAGAGTGCACCGCCCCTCATGTTGAAGAAACATTTTTGAATTCATCTTGGTATGCTGATATTCTTTATGTACTATTTTATCTTGATGCTCCTCCTACCTTATCAAAGACAAAAGAAATATTCTTGAAACAAAAAGCTTTGAATTTCTACATTTTAAATGGAGTTTTGTAGTGGAAAAATCCTATTGGTATATTGCTTAATTGTTTACTTCAGGATGATGTAGGAAAAATCATGCATGAACTGCATGAAGGTGAATGTGGGGGCCATATTTACTAGAAAACCACATCTAACAAAATCCTTAGAGTTGGCTACTATTGGCCCACCCTTTTCCCTGACACCCACAAACTGGTCATGACTTGCCATAAATGCCAGATTTTCAATGGCAAGAGAAAATTCTTACCTTTACCTTTGCATCCTATCATTGTTGAAGCCCCTTTTCAACCATGGGGTTTAGACTTCATCTGAGAGATCCACCCTACTTCATCTGCCCAGCACAAGTGGATCCTCACTGCCACTAATTACTTCACCAAGTGGATAGAAGCCATCATGTCTAGGAATGCCACCGATTCAGTCATTATCAAATTTCTCGAGACCAATATCTTGTCTAGATTTGGTTGCCCCAAATAGATCATCACAGATAATGATGTTGCCTTTGCATCTAAAATAATGGTTGAATTTTGTTATAAATATCACATCGCCTTAGGACATTCCACAACTTATTATCGTCAAGGTAATGAGCGAGCTAAGTCCTCTAATAAAAGCTTGGTCAATATCATTAAGAAGCTCCTGGAATAGAATAAAAAAGCATGGAATGGAAAGCTAATACATGCACTATGGGCTGATAGACTAACCACCAAAAAATCAATTGGTATGTCTCCATATCAACTAGTGTATGGCATGGATGCCATCTTCCCAACATCTTTAAGAGTTCTAGTAATGAAACTGCTACAAGAAGTAGAATCAGAATAAAATGATATGCAAAGGAGGCTCAACCAAACTATCCATTTATAGAAAAAAAGAGAGGAGGTTTACAAAAGGACTCAAGTAGTACAAGAAAGAATGAAGAAAATATTTGACAGAAGAACCAAGGAGGATGATTTTTAGATTGGAGATAAAGTGCTAAAGTGGGACTCAAGGAGAGAAGACAAAGGTAAACATGGTAAGTTTGAAAACTTGTGGAAAGGGCCATTTATTATAAGTTCAATTAGATGAAACAATGCCTTATTTTTACAAGAGCCGGATGGAACTGAAGCATTTGGAGGTCCTGTCAATGGAAGGACACTAAAACATTACTTTTGTTAAGATCCTTAGCTTTAAAATTTTCACTCATTGTACATACCATTGTGTAAAAAAAAAAGAGTCATAAAGAGAAAAAACACAAAAACATGGAAATGAATAGAAAAGAGGGCAGATTAAAAACAAGGTATAGCCCCATACCCAAAAAATAGTAATACTGAAAGTGTGCAAGCCTAAATTCCACTACTGATGCAAAATAATGTCTTGTTCAGTCATCTAGCCTAATCATGGCTGAACATGTTTTAAATTTATTGTTGATAAGTTAGTGAAAATAATGATGGTCAACCATTGAATCCTAACTTGTCGAAGAAAATAGATTAGGAATGAAAGATACTAGTTCCACATGCTTAAATCTAAACCAAAGAGAAGGATAGTGATGCTTAGCAAATAATGAAACATAGCCCTCACACCTTCTAGTTTTGTTTTCTTATGAAAATAAAGTTTGTGTGCAGTTTGTCTTGATGCCACGACTTGTGATGGATTGGATTTGTGTGCAGTTTTTCCTTTCTAATATATTGAGGTAAATCAAAGGTTTTTTAATTTTTCTAGGATGGCAATGCATAAAAGTGTGTCAAAACTCTGTCTTCACCTCCAAACTCTGATTCAAGCTTCATTCAAAGACCTATTCCAAAGGACATCCCAATAATTCATATAGAGTCTCCTAGGTTATGCATTGTCATGGTTCTAAATTTAGTTTTTCTACATATATTCAAAGATGAATTCAAGTAAAAACAAGGGTGAAACTTATCATTGTCCAAAGACATCAAAAGCCTCCAAAGGTATCTCCTTAACCAAGCATTAAGTCTGCATAAATATACTTTTCCGATGTTCAAGCATTTCTGCAGGAATGCTTTATAATGGTTAACAACAGAACAGATGCAAAGTAAGAGGCCTAAAACTCATAAGGGCGTCCATAGAAAGTAAAGAGATACAACAGCCTTAAGTTCATAAGGAAGATCATGATCTCATGATAGATTGTTGTGAAATGATGCCCATTAAAAAACCCATGCATGAGGTCTTGAAGACAGTATCACATAAACACAATCGTACACCAGTCAAAGATTCAATAAACAGAAAGCCAGAATGGAAAGCCTCCTTGGTGACTACAGACAGAGATTAGAAGATGATGTCAGGGAATGATTTATAAGGTTTTCTAGGACAACATCATTTCACTATAGCAAAGGCCAAAAATACAAAGAGTATCAGTGGAGTTACAACTTTTTAGCACAACAGGTGACTGCCCAGTGAGAGATCTATGCAAAAAATCACAAAAAGGGATGTATCAAGACCATGAAGTAAAAACAAAAAATTCTTTCACTGCAACAAAGGGTCATACAACATCATTAAAGAGACAAAGGGTTTTCAGAGGACTTTGAAAGCAACCTTCAAAAAAGTTGAAAAAGATGAAAATGATGAAAAGGGTATCTGTATGAAGGACATAGAACTCTGAAAAGGGTCAACACCCATCAAGTGGTCAAGTAGAGAGGAAATAGTTTCAATATGAAAAAATGGAAAAAAAGAAGAAAAATCACCAGTTTCCAAGGGTTTTTGAAAAGGTGCTAGCTCCAAAAGAGATGAGAAGACCAAAAACACTGTCTCTTACAACACACCTGCAAAAGGAAAAGAGAATGTTACAAAGAGGAAAAAAGCTCTAAATAACCTTAGTAAAATGGGTTTGTATTTTTTATTTTTTTCAAAAGAGTATAAAGGCAACCCAAGCAGACATCTCCCATTAACCATTTGGCTATTTGGAAAACAATCCAAGGGTTTCCAAGCTTTTCAAAAAATCCTAACAGAGTTTTGGGCAGAAATTTCAGGTGCTGTGCTCCTAAGAAGTCACGATGCGCTCCTGTACAAGACTGCCCATAACTTACCCTAAAGGGCACTGCGTTCCTATGCAGAGACGCTGCATGCCTGTAGATTAGGCAACATGCATCCTCCGCCTGAAAGAGCGTTCAGGGCTGCCTGAGGTGACCTCACTCCATTCAAAGGTTGCACGAAAGTACGTTCACTGCCGCCCAAGGTGGCCTGACTTCATTCAAAGGCTGCACAAAAGTGTGTTCAAGGCCGCCCGAGGTGACCTGACTCCATTCAAAGGTTGCATGAAAGTATTTTTAGGGCTGCCTGAGGTGACCTGAATCCTTTCAAAGGCTGCACAAAAGTGCATTCAGGGCCGCCCGAGGTGACCCAAATCCATTCAAAGGCTGCATGAAAGTGCGTTCAGGGCCGCCCGAGGTGACTTGACTCCATTCAGGGGTGACCCGAATCTATTCAAAACCTTCTCGACAGTGTGTGTAGAAGGGCATGACTGGCCCATGCTGCGCTCCTGTGATTTTTTTCTCCAGCTAAAGGAATTAAAAGGTATTTGGATTTTCTTCCTACCATCTGCATATTATCTATAGATAAAATAGATCAAGGTTTGTTTTCAAGGGCAGGGATGAGGGAAAAAATGCCTAGGGAAGGTAGTATTGACACTAATGAGGCATGTAAAATACCTAATGAGCAGCAAAGAAAGGGTGGGAAGCCAAATAGGTTTGAGCCTACAAGCACTAAAGAGCTGATAGCCTCTCCTACTATATTTCCCTATTTTCAAGAATTAGGATGCTATGAATTCTGTAAAAAGGTACAAAATATCCAGAGTCACCCTCAGTTGACCAAGCTCTTTTCCCTAAACCTTCATAACCACCATGTACACCTAGATGGGGTGAAGTTTGAACTGACCACCAATGCCATCTCTGTGGCCACTGGAATACCTTGCATAGGAGAAAGGTGGTTCAAACAAATGCATCTGGACCTAAGCCGCTATCACCCATTCTTGAAACCAAGTTGTCAAGTTGATTGTAAAACCATGTTCCCCTTCTCTCATCTATTGGATAGATATGCTCTCCTAATGAATATCATTATGAAATACTTCATCTGTAAGGGTAGGTTCTCCAATCTATTCCTACCACATAAGACTCCTCATGCATTTGACCAAAACCGAGCTACTACATTTTCCCTACTACCTCTGTAAAAGTATTGATAAAATGTATTCCATCATGCAAAAGAGGCCTCCATCCCAACACATGTCAAGCCTTTTTCATCATTCCCTCATCAAAGTGATTGTCTCACACCAACTAGAACAACAAGGCATCCCCTGGGAGGTTTTCATGCCCATGATGATTTCACAACTCCATAGCCTATCCCTCTACAAAGTCTGCCATCATCATCTAAAATTCCTCCTCACACACCTCCATCACCCTCCACTAACCTTGGTTCATCCTCTTCACATGAATCATTTCCTCAAATATACCTTCCTCTTTCACCTTTCCCCAAGAAATCAGAAAATGAAGAAAGCAGTGAAGGAGAGGAAGATGAAAATGAAGAAAGCAGTGAAGGAGGGGAAGATGAAAATGAAGAAAGCGGTGAAGGAGAGGAAAGGGAAAATGATAAAGGCAATGACCAAGAAGAAAGTGTTGATTAAGGAGCAAACAGAGATGAAAGTAGTGAGCCCAATGATGAGAAAAAAGACCAAAACAGTGGGTTAAATGATGAAGAAAATGACTCCAAGGATACAGGGACAGAGGCAGCTTATCAAGAGGAAAAGAGTGAGCTAGAAAAAGAGGAAAACAGTGAGCCTAATGACAGTCAAGAAGAAGAAGTAAACAATGAAGAAGATGACACTGAAAATACAAAGGATAGTGGAGAGGAGGCATATGAAAGTAGCAAAGGGGACAAAGAAGACAGTGACCAAGATAGCAAGAGCAACCAAGAAACAGAGTTTGAAAGTGATTTCAATGGGAAAAACAATGAAGATCATGAGCCCAATAATGAAGGTAATGAACCAAACAGTGAATAAGAAGTCAGCCAAGAGGATAGTATACATAATTGTGAAGGGACAAATTCTGAAGACAAGGACAGTGACCATAGCAAAAATGAAAATGATACGAGTTATGAAACGAAGATTGAGATTGAAGGTGAAGAACATATGCAAGATAGATAAGATAGTGGGCAAAGAAGTGAGGAGAACTCACTTAGTGAGGAAGAAAGTGACCATCAAAGTATAAGAGGGACTAATGAGATTGCCTATGACAGTGATCCCACAAGCAGTGCAAACTGTGATACAAAGGTTGAGTTTGACAGTGAAAACAATGGGTCAAAGGATGAAGAAGAGGGCATTCATGAAGATGAAGATGTACCAAGAAGTGATAAAGACACTTCTAGCATTGCAAAAACAGAAGATGACATTCCTAAGGGTAGTTAAGAGCAAGGTGAAAAGGATGCACACACAGAGATCATACATGAGGAGAAAAGCAGTCCTAAGGTCACTGATGATCAAATATTGTGAATGAAACTTGTTTCACCTTTACCCATAACCTATCAAAGAGGAGAGAGGCACGTGTTTGCTGCCTCCAAAAGACAAGGGGCCATGCCATCCTCCTCAAATAAAATGATTGACAAAGGTAAACGAAAAATGAAGGAGGAAGTAGACAACCATGAGGAGAAAATTAAACAAGAATTGAAAACTCCCTGCTACAAGACAGGAAAGCACAGATCAAGAATTTGGAAGCTAAATTAGAGAGAGCTAAGGATGACATTCACTTCTTGCAGATGTGGAAAAAACAAATGAGTGGCCAACAGGCCATCTATGAAGCAAGGGCGCTCAAATACTGGAAAGAGCCTCAAAGAGCATAGGTGAAGTTGGAGGAGTACATGGGCGCCTATGAAGAAGGTGAGGATGAGGAGGGTCAATCTAGAAGGAGGCCTAGAACTATGAGTCTAAGAAAGGCTTTGGCATGAGAGAGGGAGCAAGAATCAACCCAAGCACAAAAATTTTGCCTCACTGAACTCCTTGCCATGGAAATTGATCATAATAGGGAATCATGTCTTGAAAGGGCCAACATACATCTTGAGGCCAAACTGGATAAGGCCAACAAAGATTTGAACTTGCAAAGGAGAATGACTGAGCACTATAAAAAAAGAAACCACTTTGCAAGGAAAAAACTCAAAACTGCCCAAAATGAGGGCTTGGCAGAAAAAGATGAAAAAGACCAAGCTAGGCTTGATATTTCGCTCCAAGCTTTTCTACAAGTCTCCATGGACCCATGAGGCACCTACCTACAAATTTTGAGAGAAATTGAACAACTTTTTGTTTTTTGCAAATTTTGAGGCTAAGAGCACAACACACCCTATGCTGTTCTTTTCCCCAGGGAATCTTCAAGAGGATACATTTACATTTTTGGATTCCCCATCATTAGAGGAGTATTCTCACCAAATTTCAGCTCAATTGGAGTTGTTTTGACCCCCCAAAAGGGTCAAAAACACTCAATTTTTCACCTTTCTACCCACTTTTTTGAGCATGTGTTGGGCTCCTGGCAGTCTTGGAATTTTCACATTTTGGGCAACTTCCAAAGGTCATATTGAAGAACTAAAGGTAGTTCTAGAAAGTTTACTTCAAGGGCTTTCCCACGGGCCATCTTGGAGCCTTTTCTGACATCAGGAAGGCCTCCACAACACTGCTACAAAGGCCTATTTTTATGTTGCGATCCTGGCATAATTTCAATTTTTGACATAGTGTGCTATGCTCCTGGCATAATTTCAATTTTTGACACAATGTGCTACACTTCTATAGGTGACTGGGTAAAATGTGCATTTGGCAAGTTTTTATATTCTTGTCACGTCCTAAAATCAATTTAATTTCTATTTATGGCCGGAAAATATATTTGTTAGATATTTTTGTGCCTTGGGCCTTGAAATGCCTCAAGGACAACTCAGGATATTTATTGTTGGCCAATATACTTCTAGATACTCTCTTTGGTTTTCCTCCTCCTTGCTTATTATATAAGGCATGAGGATTCATTGTAAACAGTGGGGAACTTGATGTGTTAAGAGAAATACATGGCTTTTGAAAGTTGAAGAACAATTTAGTGTTGTGGAGATTTTGGATGGATTTCCTTGATTGATGGTGATGAAGGCTTTCTTGCAGGATCCCTATGTTTAGTTAATGGTGATGTATCTCTCACATGTTTGTTTTTTCTTATTTTCCATATGTCCATCTTTCTATTTGGAAGTAGCTCAGAAAAGTATAGGATGAGAAATGTTGCTTGAGGCACCTCAGTCCCCCTGTTAGCTATTGTTTTCATGTTTTCTTCTACTGGGTTAGCTTAAATAATTATTCATTGCTCCTTAGGCCCACCTAAGCTTTTTTATTTCATTGTTGGATTAATATGCTAGTTTATAAATATGATTCATGGTAAGCCCTTCTTGTTTTAATACTATCTAAACTCTGTCTTGAAATCTCTCTTTGATGTATTGATTGATAGGTTAAGTCAAAGAGGTCTTGTTTCGATCTCGCCCTTTGTATATGCTTATCAGTTTGCTTCAAAGTTATTTATAGTTTAATGAATGATATTTTTGTGTTCCCTCTTCATTTATTGATGCTATTTGTCTCTTGTATGTTTTAAAATCTTGAAAGTAGAACCATCGGAGTTAGATTAGATCTCTTGCTTCCTTGTTCCACTGGATTCTTTATCTTAAATGTTTATTTGTCTAAAAGTATTTACATTGAGTAAATGGTGTGCCCTATCTCATGATTAGTATCTTTTTCCTATCAGTATTTAAGACCTATTTTTTCATAGGTATTTGACAAAGGATTCTTAATTGCCCTTTGCCCTACCTTGCTTCCCAAACTTAATGTCCATTTCACCTCACACATAAAATTAAAGATCCATTGACTACACTAGATTTTCCATATGATGTACCCAGATTCATTATCGAGATATCAATAACTTCATAGACTCCATTGCCCAATTGATTTCATAACCTCTCACTCCACCTATCCTAGTTAGTCATCTTACCCCAACCAAAACAAACAACAAACTGACACTTTACAACTAGCCTAAAATCAATCATCCAAAGCAAGAAAGTTCACATCCTTCGCACATAATAGAGAGAGCCCTCTCTAATTCTAGGAAGGTTAGGTCCTAGGACTCCAAAGACTGGTCTAATTTTACCCTGTGATTTGGTTTACAAATCTTCCAAATCACGGGACACTAACACATGTATCCTTGGATCTATAATGAAATTTTTAGGACGTAGAGTCCTAAATATTTAAAAATATCAAGGTTTGGAACCTTGGATCATTAGAGTAGATTAGGGCATGGAGTCCTCAATCTACTAAGGCACATAGATGCATGAAATGAGGGTGCAGAATCCCTATTATCTAGAAGAAAATTACCACTCATGGGCACCTAAGAGATGAATTTACTTAATAAAATCTCATTCCTAACAATTTTGGAGTGACTTTCTAAAATATAAAGTCATTTCTAGCATCTCAAATATGAATTTCCAAAAATAGTAAATCACCTCCAATCAATGGGTAATAAAATATACTTGAAGGAAAATCACTTAACTTATCTTTGACCAATCTCAATAGTTCAATGTCAACTTAATCCTCAATATTATAATATTATTAATATTGTTAATATCTTTTATGAGACTATTATATTATTATTAAAAGGGAATTATATCTCATCAATCACTTTACACCTCTCTCCTTGATGATTGTCATGGCTCAATGTAACTCTATCTCCCTCTATCTCTTTTATTTATACATTACACTCTCTTTTATGCACTCATAAAAGAATGAAATATTCCTCTTACACTCATTAATTACATGTCATAAAATATTTCTCTTACACTCTCTTTAATGCATATGTTACACCCTCCTTAACTAAGGCATGCATATCTCTCCTTAATGGCATGAGTTACACTCCTCTAAAAGGAATACAAGGCATGCATATTACTCCTCTTTTAGGTAAATAATTTGTTGATCCTCCTATATATGTGCCTCATGTATTCCCACGTGGGGGGAGGTGCATTGTGATACCAAGAGTTTTAGAGATTTGAAAAATATTATGAGAGGGAGATACTTGGAGAGTAGCCAATTTCTTTCGAAATGAATATGAAGTTCCTAAACTAAATTACTAAGTAGATCTACATCATGGAGCTGACCATGAGTGGTATTGGGATGAATTGAAACTTATATTCCTCGGGTTGCCTTGGATATCTCTCTTTATTGGTATATTTTGGTACTGTTTGTGAGCTCTTACAACTCGGGGTTTCCACGGGGAGAAGTTCTCCCTAGATATGGTTGGGTGGAAAACAGGATGGTCACAATGATTTGGTAAGGATATGCATACTCTCATTGGAGCTGGAACATATTCCCATCCTTTTGGACTTGTATAAATACACAACCAGGCATGTTCATAACCATTCTTCAATTTTCATTTATTATTAGTTTAAAGTGTTATAAAAATTTCAATTTATTGGAACTTATACTCATGAATGTTTATGAGATATTTACAGAGTTAATTGTAAGATAACCAATAATGAACGATATCTATAGTCGAGCAAGTACATGTAGGAGGGATTAGAGCAATAATTTGTTGCTAAAGTTTTTAAGTTCAATTTATAATGAATTTTTTTTCATAGCAAGTTTTCATGAGTTGATGAAAATATCATACTAGCATAAATTTGGGTTTTGTTTCTCCATGTACAATTGTAGTTGAAGTTTTCACACCATGTGTTTGACAAAATTGATAAGTGAGGCTGTAGGAATTTTTGTTGTTGTTGTTTTAATAAATCGCATTCTTGAGCGTTTCTATTGTGATTTAGCTGAACATTAGGGGGTATCCATTCCATTTGAACCTATAACCCCTTACGCGATTCCAAAAAAACACTTTTCCAAACCTAGATCATAAATCTAGGCGATTTTGCAGATTGTTGCTGCCACTGTGTGCGCATGCTATAAATTTTCAGGTGAAAGAATAAGATGATTTAGTCTCTGATTTAACATTTTGTGATATGAAGAATTAATTTATAATTTTTATGAGCTAATAGCTTGAGGGAGAATCTTAGATTCACGTCCAATTTCCTTAAGAGATTATGGCTTCCAAGTGTTTGACAAAATGCCTCAATGGATGTAGATTGCTTGCATGCTTGCAAAGTGTTTATCAAAATTCCTCAATGGTTGTAGATTGCATGTTTTCAAAGTGCTTTTCAAAAGGCCTCAATGGTTGTAGATTGCATGTTTTCAAAGTGTTTTTCAAAAGGCCTCAATGGTTGTAGCTTATAGATTGCATGCTTGCAAAGTGTATGTCAAAACTTCAATGGATATAGTTTTGTGCATATTAATTGTTAGAGTAAATGTCCCACTTATTGTAGCTTTTATGTACTAGAAAATTTATGAATAAAGTATTTAATGGATGTAGCTTCCTATGTCATCAAGATGTATGAATGTGAAGATGAATCTAATAAACTGCTGAAGTGTGAATAGAGAATATGATAGTTGTTACTATTATTATCTAAAGCTTTCATTTAAAAAAAATGGTTGTTGTTGGGAACAATTTTATGGTGACTAATTCTATTGGATTTTGTGCAAGTGAGCATAATAAGTTTCATCTAAGTTGCATGTATTCAGGGGTGAAATATTATGTTTTAATGGCTGTAGCAAACAACTAGTGTGCTCTATTTTGGTAATTCTATTGTTTTATTTGTAACTTTCAGAAGAATAATATTCTTATGAATTGGTAAAAGTAGTTTCTCTTGCTACAACATTCATTATACAATTTTCATGATTGAAGCATTGCCTTAATAATTGGGATTGAGAAATTTTTAATTGATGAGTTTGGAATGTTGTTGGGTGAATATATTTTTTTATTCGATTTCATAAACATATCATATTTATTAGATTCGCTGATGAAAAGAGACCTATTCATCCCTCAGTTACCTTGTTATAGGTAGGTTAATACTCATACACTTATATGTGATTTTTGTAATAGAAGCATGATACTTTTGTGGTTATGATATCAAGATTCAATTAATGTAGCTTATTTAGCATAATCTATTAAATTATATAGGTTGATATAATTTAATGTTCACACGGGAAATTATGGTGGAATTTACTCGCAATATTACTTATATCTCATGTAAAAGTATGAAAAGAGAACATGGTATCATCTTTTAAACTTGAGAGGAAATGTGTTTTGGAATTGGTTTTAAGGGAAAGTTATCCCTTACTTCTTATGCGATGGTATTATAATGAAAAATATGAAGGAACATGATTACATGATAACTAAGTTAGTAATGTTACGAAAAAAAAGTGTATTAATGATTAATGTGATCTTTAATTCTCTATATTATTGATGGCTAGTAAGGTGGGGCCTTACAAACAAAATGATGCAATTTTTTAGAATAGACCCTCCAACTCTTCCAGAGTCTCCTCTTAATGTTTGGTTATTCTCTGTTTATATCCCTCATCATCATCTATCAGTTGCTACACTCCTCTTGAACTCGTTAATGTTATTTTATTTCACTCCCCGCATTGTTAGATGGTATTGTGGAATGACCCCCCTCATATGTATGTTCAAGGGGTATATTGCATCTTTCTAACTCACGCTCTCTCTCCTTCTCTGCCAATATTGGGCCTGCTACAAATAACATTATTTAACTCTTCACTGTCTACATCATCATTCTTCTTGCAATATTTAGGAATGCTAGATCTCTTCATAAGTATGGTGATTCTAAAGTAGTTATAAAATGGATTTAAAAAAAGAAATGTTTAGGAGCTTCATTTTGATTCCTCTCATGAAAAAAAAAACCAAAAAATCCTAAATTTGTCACATATATCCGATGGTTGCATCTACATGAACATAGCCTAAGAGGGAGATCATGTAAAAGTTGGTTTAAATGCTAACTGATGATTAAGTTTTATAGTTAAGACACTAAGACATTTATGGTTATTTTTTTGAAATAATACATTATGAACAGGAGTTAATTTAGATTAAATATTGTTAATTATGGAAGTGATTTCCATAAAAGAATAATAGACTGATGGTAAAAAAAAATAATTCAAGAACTGAGAATTAGTTGAATAGAATTAGTTTAAATAGTTACCCCAACCTCTGAGGATAAAGGTTTATCCCAATGAGGAAGAGGGGTTATGTTCAGTAACTAGAGAAGGAATTTGGCAGAGAAGAATTCCTGAGCTGGGAATAACCAGTGGAATACTATGAATTTTCTAATTATTGTCTGGAATAGAATACTAGACCAGATTGTCCTGAGGTCTCTTCCAAAACTTCTGTCAAATCACAAATCTCATGCTTGGAGCACGGGGGAGAGACGAGGACATAATTGCCTCTCTCAAGGTAGGGAGGAATAACATCAGTCAATGAATCGAAAAACATATAAGTTTACTGATAATGAATTTTTCCTAGTTATATATATAAATGGTTAAAATATGGAATAGATACAGTACTTAAATTTTGATATGGTAGGTTATATATTTTTATATTCTTTTTGAATAGTTAGAATAGACAAATGGTTTTTAAATCTGTTTCCAGAAAAATAATGAAATAGCGAAATGTTAACTCAGAACCTTCGAGAAGAAGGTTCTGAGTGAATCGTTCCCTACGATTGGAATAAACATGGATGAAATGTTCCAGTCATTTATCCTATTTTAAACTTAAAAGAAGAATATTTTTTAGATAACTAGAGAACATGATAGATTATGCTAAAGAAAAAAAGAACATAGTCAAGAGAAAAATTCATGCAAAATTCTTTTTTTTTAAAGAAATAGAACTGTACATGAATGGAAATAATTTTCCTACAAGTACGAATAGTAAACTCTGTTATCTATATGCAAGCAAAACAGACTCCAAGTCTTATATGGAAGTTATAACCAACACTGTAAACTGTAAATTCCTAACTATGGAATTGGAAACATTGAACTATGAAAGTCTTCCTTTGATTATTTCGAGTAGAAAAATACTGTGAAATAGATATAAATGGATTATCTAAAGGATATAGACTTTAAGACAATAGGCGGAAGCAAAATTTACCTTGAAAATTGTCAGAAAAATCTCACTGTATTTACTTATACATATTCAACAAAATTCAGAAAGAGTGCAGTAAGTTGCTCAAACCCTAGTAAGCCACAATAGTGATTGGAAACTGAAAATATTTACGAAAAATATTAATTCCAATTTTAGATAAATATTATTTGAACATATTGTACAACAAAATTTGTGTGTACGATAGGGTAAATCCTATAGAAAACATATTTCCCGAATTGGATCATTAAACCATAGGAAACATAAATCACACACACACACACACACACATATATATATATAGTCCACTGTGGATAAATAAAATCTCGGAAGGGACTCACAATACCCTACGGCCGGGAACGTTGAAACAAAAAAAAAACACAAATGAAAAACTCGAGCTATCGTTTCCAACATGTTTAAAAGTATACGTATTCAACCCTGAGAAAGAAATCTATAAGCTATAAATTGTACACAAAAGTGACCCTGGCATGCCCATATAGGGTATGGACTGTGAGGAAGGAATTAAAGTCTGAAATAACAAATCCAAAATAGAGACTTCTTAGTAGGTCGAAAAATCCCCTCCAAGACCCGACATTTCTGAGACCAAGATTACTCACAATAAAATAAGTACCTACCAGAGCTGGATTAAGTTAGAGGGTTTGTAATTAGAGCTCCGTAGAGGGACATTCATTACAAAACCCATAGTGAGCATACCTACAAAGAAGGAATGGAGAAGGGAAATAAAAAACTTCTAGATGTCATAATCCGAAGAGGTTAAAAAAAATAGGGTTGTTGAAGTTTGCATCAGATTTACCTTACAAAATCGATACTGAAGAATGGAGGAAACTAACTGCAAGGGTTATGATTGAATCTTAGGACAAATAAACTGGTGGAGTCCAAAGAGAAATACTAAAGTAAATTTTAGTGCAAAATAATGGAGTGTGGTAAGCGTTTATTGTGAAATCTCTGGAGTCCAGCCAGTGATAAAGAATCTCCATCCACCGAAGTCCCAAAAGTAATGCAATGACCTAAAACAGAGGACTGGAAAACTAAAAATGTGAATGAGATGGAACCCACAATTATCTACCTCAAAGAAAACAAAATTTGGAAATATAACCTGTGTAATTTAACTGTGGAGCGAAAGCTAGGACACATCAAATGATGTGTATGGAAAAATCATGTCACGGAAATTACCGCCATAAGAAAAACCAAAGGCTCAGTATATCACTTTCCTTGCAACAGAATGTTGGAAGACTTATCTGCACCGGAGAAACCCTGAAGGAATGTTACAGAGGTGAATAGTCTCTCCAGAGGAGCGAGGAACAAAATGAGCGAAATTGATGGAAGTGGTTATGGGAGGAAAGTCATCACCATAACCCTAATTCTTAACCACTGTTGGATCTTGAAAGGTTAGATTAAAGGCAGAGAATTCACCATTTGTCCACCATAGTGGCACTAACATCGACAAATCGGATTGAATAGCCATAAAAACTTCCAGATTCACTGTATGGAAAAGGCTTAACCATTAAATTACAAATTGATTGCAATGAAAACGCATACAATGAATTTAGTTAAGGTCGTATGGTGGTTGATAGGTTGATTACTCAGAAAAATTCAAGCTCGGAAATTAACCTTAGTAAATTTCTTCTATTATGTACATAATGTATTAAAATTAAATGTTGGACATATGTCATATAAATGCTACACAAATGTTATGTAAATGTGTGACAGTTGTTAAGTCTTGCGTGGAATAGACAGTGTTAATTCCAATGTAAAAATCAAAATAGGATGTAAATTTAAGTGTAAGTTTTGTAAAGAAATTTTCATTTATGGTTATAATGATGTATGTTACAAGTGGTATCAGAGTAGCGTTCGCACGCTGGGACCCTATTGGTCATCTAACGATTTAAGCTTTGTGTATACTGATGCACATAGAGATAAAAGAAGCAAATAGGAGACATTATGAGAAGGGGGCCAATGCAACAGCCACCCCCGAAAATTGGGGAACCCCAACCACAACCAGGAATGAATCCCGAGATGTGGATTCAGCTGAGTGTGGATCAACACCAGCAAACAAGTAGATTGCTGGAGGAACAATGGCACGAAACTAGCATTATGTTAAATACTGTAGAAAAGTTACAGGAAGAAATGGTGTGGGTTCGCAGTGATAATGAGTGTTTGATGCAAGAAAAAGAGCGGATACTAAAAATCCTCTCAGATAAACAAAATCAAGGAGTGGAACAACCCAGCCCTGATAGGGACATGCAAGAAGTAAATGAGCAGCAAGCAACATACCACACTACTAACAGAATGGAGAGAAGTCACTCCCAGTAGAGTAATAAAAATAAAAATTACAATGAGGCTGAGTCAGGTAATGTGTCGGATCATAAAGGAAATAAGAGGCAGAAAGTAGAGTTGCAATGTGAGTTTCAAAAGATAAAACCACCTACATTTGATGGAGTAGAGGAAGAAGTGGCTGAGGCATGGCAGATAAACATGAACAAGTATTTCCAAGTTTACGAATATAGAAGCAACCTTAAAGCCAGATTGGACATCTATCAGTTGAGGAAGAAGGCCACACTATGGTGGGAGGAAGTAAAAAATGTCCGCAGTATAGAAGATCAGGACGTGACTTGGGATTTGTTCCAGCTATATTTTAAGGATAAATACTTAAGTGAACGCTTATATGATGAAAAATCTAGAGAGTTCCATGATTTAAAACTGGGAAAAATGATGATGGATGAGTACGTTACCAATTTCACTTCCTTACTTCGTTATGTTCCTTATTTAAAGGATGAAAATGCAAAATTACAGTGGTTCATGAGTAGTTTATGAACTCATATGAAGGAATGAATTGAGTTTGTGAATCCTAAAACTATGGATGAGGCAATCTGAAAGGCAAGGATGTGCTATCAGTAAGCTAAAGAAAAATGATAGGAGGGTAAAGGCTGGCAGACCAGGAAAGAACATAAGAACAGTTCTAGTTTCAAGAAAAACAGAACCAGTAATTTCAATGGTGCTTCCAGAAGCTCAGTTACCAAATAGTTTTTAAGGAATCATCAAAGAATAAGATGGCCTACTTAAGATAAACCCACGGAAGCTTCCAGCAAACTAGATCAAGCACAAAATAAGAAGCCACCCCTAAAGTGTTGGGGCTGTAGTGAGGCACACTACTACAAAAATTTTCCATAACGAGGAAGTGTTGGACTGATAAGTTGTTCTTGCGGACAAGACAGACCTCCCAAGTGTCCTATGGACAGCTAGCAACAAACAGACAAATAAAAACCATTTTCTCTAGATATTGTTTGACATAGATTTAATTATAACAGGGTTTTTGAAACCTACTTGTTGTCCAGCGATGATATTCTTTCTAGTGGATTGAAGAAAGTCGTTGTCTAGGATCTGCAATCACAAACACAAGAAAAGATCAAAATCACCTGTATAATAAATCAATTTATTAATAAAACATCTATCAAGATGATCAAGAAATTCACGAAATGAGATAATCAATTAAATAGCCCATTGAGAAAACAATATTCATTCGTATTAACTTAAATTAGAAGAGTCTTACAACCGTGTCTACCTTGATGTCATACAGGCCTTCCTGGGGTCTGGAACAGGTGTTTCCTTTGCTCTGACCAGCCTTGCACTCTTCCAATCGAGATACATACAAGTATCTAATCTTTCCCACATAAAATCTCAGCTAAAAGGGTCTAAGTTCCAACAGCACTTCACCTCCAACAATACTAAAGCTTTAACCCTCTTTGAGGCTGACATATGCCTCGTTTTATAGTGAAAGAGAGGAGGCTACAGCTCCAAACAAGAAGGGATATAATCCTCCCTCAAGTGGATTATCTCCTTACATCAAGGGGTTAGCTCCTTAATCGATGGGATGCATGAACCTGAAAAGAGCGGACTTTCCACTATAGGAATGTTTCTAGAAGCTTCCAAAAATGACTCAAACTGAGCTTCTAGATTTTACTTGCGCTGTTTTTACCTTTTGCAGGGGTTCGAACCTTTAATAAATAGAAAGTGTGTTTAGCTCTGCATGACTTAGAGCAAGAAACTGTGGCACCACAGGCAATGTTAAGAGAAAGTGCGGTACAAGTGTTTTTAAGACTTTTATGATATTTTCTCTTAATTTCAAGGCTTGAATTTAGGAACTTTGATGTTGTAGACTTCTAAGGGAGTACTAAAATTTCATGGTGACAAATTTCAGTGTAAAAAATTCCCCCCTAAAGTGCGAAGTCTGAGAGCATTAGAAGAGTGATGTGCTTTATCATTTCAAGGATTAGCTTGTGGACACCCCAGTCGGAACCTTGTAAAAACATTCAATGCAAAACATATATATCATCGCTGAGGTAGACATTCCCATACTTAGAACAAAACTAACTAAACTTGTTCTGATATAGAAATGATCTGAATATTACATCAATAGTGTAGACACAGCATGGGCGCAACCATCTATAATGAATCGTCTACTGCATAATAAGTAATAAAACTCCTCGCAGCTTGGATGGTGGAAACTAGATCCAAGGTCTTGAATTCTGCTTCTCGAACTAGTATGATTCTATCCATGCGATTAAATGTGTTGAAGTCGAACATGGTAGAAACCACTTGATTACCAGTCAATGATGTGAATTGTTAACAAGTGTGAGAGAAAACACCAATAATGAAAATGGCTCTCAAAGTAATCAGTACAATCCATGAAATGTGAATAAGTGTTCTGAAGTCGAACATTTCACGGAATCGTTCGATCGAAGTTCAATGAAACAACTTGTCTTTGAAGGCGAGAAACCTGCCATTAAGGCATGCAGATTCCAAGGTACTGACGGATTCTAGATCAACTTCTATATCATGAGTTGTTGTCGATAGAAAGAAATCCATCGTAAGCAAGCTCATGACACGAAACCATAGATCAAGTTTTGAAGAAATTCTTTGCAACGACTGACTCAGGGATGGTCAACGCAAATGGAGACAAATGTTTGCAAATGAATGGTTTGTTTGACTATCCTCTTGAACACATAACGACACTGCAAATGGTTTGGTGACAGTTTCCCTAAGCTAATACCCAGAAACCAGCTGAAGACCTTCAATATGGTTTGATTAACTGATAGGCAAAGGATTTCCCAACCCAGGTAGAAGTGTGACAAAAAGTGTCGTGTTCAAGAGTGGTGTAATGCTTTTACAAATCAAAGTGTAACAAATGAATCTATTTTCTCTCTTTTTCCCCCACCATTTTTGGCAAGTACCTCTTTATTGTTTGACAAGCTTGAGGAGGATAACATTTTCTTGTTTATAAGCTCATCCTTCGGATGAGTCCAACTTAGTTTAAAATCGAACCCTAAGAAGGAGTGGTCCGTTCCTATTTGAAATTGACGGGTCCTTTACTATTAAATTTTAATGAGTCTAGTATAGGAGAAACTCAGTGTTTTTCATTCTTAGGGAGTCAGAAGAAAAAACTTAAGAAAACTCCATGGGTGTACCTTTTCATAGTTTTAGTCTCTCAGGCCCGAAAAAGGATAAAATAATGCGGGAGAGAACTCTATTGACCATGATTAGTCAACGTATACCTTTCTCGTAAAAATTCCATTTCAATTCGAAAAAGGGGTAAACTTATACTGAAGGGACGACCATTCATTTCCTTTAACGAGTTTGAATATTCAAGTACTCGGCAATCTTTTCATTTTTAGAGAGTCTGAAAAGGGCTTAAAAGAGGACTGCATGGTTTCTCTTTTTCGAAAATTTTAAAGAGCCCTAAAAAGTGATAAAAGTATACTCTTCGTCAGAAATGATCATTTTTCCTGAAAAATCCGGTATTCTGCACAAAAAACTCAAAAAATTAAACATACCTATTTCAATAATAAAAATATTTTGAAAAACCATCTTTTTAAACTGAAAATAAACAAATTTTAATTTCATTTATTCGAAAAAACTTATAAAAAGGATTTTTTCAAGTTCATTTTTACCGTTTGAGTTTAGAGTGAGAGTTTTAGAGCTTTTGGAAAAAAAATCCTTCGGAGAATATTCTGGACAAACCAACCGTTGGAATCGAAAACTGTCTGCTCCAGGTAATCCACAACCTCTTTTACTTGCTTTGTATCTGTTCATTTTCTTAAATTAGGGTCAAAATTTCATTTTTGGGAGGAAAATTGGTTCAAAAATCCACCCTCGAGGGTCCGCAGGTAAGACACTAGGTACCTGCGGACCCCAACATTTTTTCATAAAGGAAAATGTCAGGGCCCTGCACTTATAACATAGAGCCCATGCGGAGCTACGCACTGTCTCTGAGCGTAAAGTGCGGGGCCACCATAACAAATTTAAAAAAAACACAATTTCCTCCAAAATCGCCCAAAATTTTTGTTTTAAAATGATTCTAAGCCTTCATTTTACTCATTGTAGGATATTTACAACGCTCATTTGGCAAGAACAGGAGCATAAGAAGGTAGATGAAGCAGCAATGATCCATCAACCTACTTTGCAAGTTTTAAGAGCATGCGGGCTATTCAAATTCTAGGCTATCAGTGGCATGAGAGCTCAAGTAGATCTTCTCACTTGGTTGGTAAGCAAGTGGGACGTTCAGGACCATTGTTTTGTGATTGGAGGTCACCGGCTCAAAATTGAGCTGGAGGACATATATTTTTTGACTGTTTTTTCTAAGAGAGGTGAACCACTTTCTCTATTTAGGGCTAGGCAAGGTGGCCAGTCTGTTGCCAGCCTACAATTAGAGTTTTGTAATGATGAAGCCAATCCTAGAGACGAACAGATTGACATTGAAACTATAATCCGTCCCGAGTTAAAAGTGATTGCATTTACCGTTGTGAAGTTCTGTGGAAGTGCAGATTTGCATGTAGCTATTGGATCTCATATGCGGATTGCAATAGATTGTTTCTGAGGCACCATATTCAACTGGTGTGAGGCAGTGTTGGCTAATGTGAAAGGCCAACTTACCAGAGAAAATAATGGGAAGTTAAACAACTTCGGATATGGGTCAATTGTAGTTACCTTTGCTCTAGAGAGGATTCCTATGTTAGCCCCGCAACATATTCTTGTTGATGCTGGTAAACCTCAAGAGCCTCAAATGGTTCGATGGGTTGCTTTGATGGCTCGTCACAGTGAGGGTGGGGAGATTGTTTTATTTCCCTCGACTTATTTTTATTGGTTAGAACGCCAAATTTTTGTGACAGAGGATTTTCCTTATATGGGCATGGATTTCAGCAGCGACCTAGATATGCCCCTTCCTCCAGTAGCTCAGTGGGATGAGTTAGGTGAAAAACCTCTTTGACAAGTTATAATTTCTATTTTTTTTTTTTTTTTAAATCGTCCAAAACTGATAACAAAAATTTCAAATGCAGATTTGGGTCCAAGTCGACCAACCATTCTCCGCCCCTTTGACCGTAGGCAAATGGATGCAGCACCACCACCACCACTACCACAGGATCAGACAGCAAAGATCCTAACTGATTTAGAACACCATTTGGAGAAGCTCACTATGGATATTCCTGAGACTACCATAGATGACATCCCACTCCGTCTACAGAGATACGTCATTGGTGTTCCTGGACCATTCAGGAGATTTTTGACTAGGGTGGCATGAGAAATAGTGTATTATCGTGATCATCACCACGGATAGTGGATTATTGACTTGTAGACTCATTTTTGTATCACTTTTTTCCGATCATAAGGCGTTTTGAACCTATGATCGAAGATGATGTACTATTTTTTGAACACTACATCCATACTATGATATACTATTATTTCTAGTTACATGTTCAATCATGTTATCGAATGTTGATTTACTATTTTGTTATTGAAAATGTCTGTTTATAACACTAGAATTTATTGCATCTACTAATGTGTTTAAATTTCTTGGAATGTGTTGATACTCAATATAATCGAACTCTCGTTCCAAGAAACAAACCCTTAAAAATAATCTTAATAATATTGGGTTTCTAATGACATATGCTCGGTTTAACTGTAATACAATGAGTTCAGAATCTAACCTAACGATCAAAATCCAAATTCCAAATGAAATGTATTCCGACAATAATTCAATGACTGCACTTTATTTAGAAATATTGTTCGGTGTTTTACCGAGGCTTACCCCATGCATAGATACGAACTCATCAGTGGGTGAATAAATAACCCAAGCTACAGAAGAGATGTTTCGTGTACTACAACAAGCACCATCAGCAAAACCAATATATGCTTGAAAGGATGTCGACATCTGCGATATCAAGAGTAATCCAGATAAGCAGGAATAGTAGTAAAAGCACACTCAAGCTAGGCACATGTTTCTAATATATAGCACACCAACTAGAAAGTAACTAATATACAGAGAAGATCTCCACACAAAAATCAAGTGTAATATCTCTTCAGATAAAGTCCATTTCTAGGTTTACCTAAAGAGACCTCGTCAAAATCAATCAATTCATAGGCCCATTTTGCAAGTTGTCGCTTGACAATATAAGGACCATGCCACATGGGTTCGAATTTCCTAGCCCCTAGTTTATCGTTGGCTTGATCATAAATAAAAACTAGGTCTCCCTCTGAAAAATTATGAGGGTTAACACTTCTATCATACTGAGCTTTCATTCTTTTCGCATGAGTCTCGGTAGCTAATCAAGCGATGTGCCAATTCTCATCTAATTGAACCAAGTATAAAAAAATTTTCTCCTCTTTATAAGTGGCGGGTAGTAACTCTATGGCTAGTTGGAGTGAAGGTATCTCGCATTGAATGGGTAATACCGCTTCTAAACCGTAAACTAGTTGAAAAGGGGTAAAACCTGTCGATGTTTTTGCTAAGGTTCGATATGCCCAAAGTGCTAAAAAAGGCATGGTATGCCAATTCAACTTATGAATTCCAATGATTCCTTTTATCATGGTGACTAGAACTTTATTAATTTCTTCAACTAAACCATTAGCCTGCGGATAATATGGTGTAGAACTGTCATGGCGGAGGCCAAGTTGGTCTATTAACTCGGTCATCATGATATTCCGAAAATGGCTCCCGTGATCAGTAATTATCGCTTGGGGTACACTGAAACGAGCAATCACATGATTGAACATGATAGTAGCTGAATTTTTGCCATCTTCTGCAAATGTAGGCATCACCTCGACCCATTTGATAAAATAATCTACTGCTAGAATAATATACCCATGCCCCCTGGCCGAGTGAGGGTTACATGTAATGAATTCAATGCCCAATTTTGCAAATGGACCAATAGAAATTATGGGGTGAAGAGGAGCAGGTGGTGCACGCATTTTTCGATCGAAGATTTGACAATTATGACATTTTTGGACCGCATCAATACAATCTTTAAATAAGGACGACCAAAAATAACCTGCACACAATATCTTTTAGGTTGTGGCGTACCCAGACATATGACCACCACATGCTCTAGAGTGACAGTCATTTAAAACCTTTTCAGCTTCTTCATGGGTTAGACAACATCGAAAAACTGAGTCCACACCACAACGATATAGTGTGTTGCCAAAAATATGATATTGTTGAGACTGGAAACATATTTTTAATCATTTTGACTGTGGAATCTCAGGCCGTAAAGATTGGGTCTGAAGATAAACAATAATATCTCCATACCAAGGATCGATGGTACTAATAAAAAACAAGGAATCATCGTCGATTGGTTGTTCTACCATATTTTCTGTATCAGTACATGGGAAATCACACATAAGTTAAGTAAATATCAATGATTTCTTAGATTTGGATTTTTCAAACTCCAAATCAAACTCCTGCAGGATAAAAATCCATTTGGAGTATTTTCCCCCTATAAATTGTTTGGTCAAGATAAACATCATTGGGTTACAATTAGATATCACTGTTGTTTTGCGTAAAAGTATGTAATGACGAAAACGTTTGACATCTTGAACAACTTCCAAGGCTAATTTCTCCACATGTGAATATTTGATCTCAGTCGGATGCAAATTTCGACTAAGATAGTAAATCACATGTTCACCATGGAATTCATCTTCCTGAATTAAAACCATCCCTATCGTGGAATCGGAAGCATCGAGGTACAAAAATTAATCTTGGTTGTAGTTGGGAGGATGCAGTAACGGTGCATGGGTCAATGTGTTTTTCAGAGCATCAAAAGATCTATCAGCAACCTCGTACCAAAAGAAAGGAATATTCTATTTCAAAAACCTAGTGAAAACTTTTGTTAACTCAGCGTAGTTAGAAATGAATCGACGTAAAATTTTTACTTTCCCTTGCAAAGTTTGGAGTTGGCGAAGAGTAGAAGGAGGAGGTAAATTGATGATTTCCTCAACCTTCGATGGGTCGACATGAATGTCTGCTTTTGAGACAATAAATCCCAATAATCATCTGGATTGTACGCAAAAAACACATTTGTGAGGATTCATACGAATCTTATAATGCCTACATCATATAAATATGGCTCGTAAATGAGTACTATGATCTGCTCTGCATGAAGAATGAGCAGACAAATTGTCGAGGTAGGTCTTCACAATGTGCTCAATGTCGTGAAATGCATAAGACATGGCCCTTTGAAAAGTGGCGCTAGCATTCTTAAGGCAAAAAGGTAGTTTGCAATAAGAAAAATTTCCCCATGGACAAATGAAATTTGTTTTAGGTTGATCTGCAGGGAGTATGCTGATTTGATTGTAGCCAGAAAATCCATCCATGAACGAGAACATTTCACTTCCAGCACAATCGTCAATAATTTGATCGATGTAAGGGGTTGGATAATTGTCCTTTGGACAAGCTTGATTTATATCCCTATAATCGATACATACTCATATTTCTCCTTGTTTTTTATTGAGGGGAAAAATATTAAATACCCAGTCCGTGATTGGAATTGGATAAATAAAACCTGCACGAAGTAATTTTTCAACTTCGACTTTAATGGCAGCAACTTTTTCGGATGTATCTGACGCAATCTCTATCTAATGGGTTTAGCATCCGGGTATTTCTTAATTTCATGCACAACAATCGACGGATTGATTCCTGGCATTTCTTCATATGACCAGGCGAAAATGTTGCAGAATTATTGAAATAGGACTTTATATTCTTGGATTTCATCAGGCGTACAAGAAGCACCTATGTGAATGTTTTCAACAATTCCAGGTTTTACTGAAATGTCAAGAGGAACCGTTGTAGAAATATTTTCTAAATTCAATTTAGAATCAAAATGTGAGAGAGGATTCTGAGGTTCTTTGACATAATCAGTGGTAAAAATGGAGGAAAAATCATTCTTAAAATGATCGAGATCAGGTAAAAATGAAGACCTATGATGAAGATCTTCCCATGGTAACTCATCTACCGACAAGAATTCACGAATATGTTCATTAGTATTGAATATTTGTTGAGTAGGATCTAGAATTGGTGTCGAAGCTAAGCTCGATATTGAAAATGAATCCTGATTGATCACATTCACTGGATCAGACTTAGTTAAAGGAGTATCAGAAATTGACTGTACATTTTGATATGCTAAATCAAAAGGACTCAAAGGCATCGGGCCATCGAAAGAATCCAATTATGATTCTGAAGGTACTATCCAAGGATCATCAAGGGACATAGTACTTGATGTAATCATATTGATATTAGCAATATTAAGTTGTACATTGGGAGAAGGCAGGGAAAAATTTCCCAGTAAAGCCAAATATTTAAGTAAACCTACTCTGACATCCTTATAAGGGATAGTCAATTTTCCGATATGTTGGATTCTATCAGTAGAGGCTGGGTCGGATGAATAATATGAGAGCGGATCTATTTTAAAAATATTTCCTTTATGAGGAAACATGATGAGACAAAAGATCGATGATACAACAGAAGTCATGGCATAAGACCAACTACGACCCATGAGAAGGTTGTAATCTAGAGGGGCATCAACCACTTCCACATCTACATTAACCATTTTGCCTTTGACCTCTATTGGTAGATCTTGTAAGATACCATATGGCTAAAACCCTCTTCCGTCAAAAGCTTTGAGAATATTTGGTGATTGGTTAATGGTCAGAGAACCAAGTGATTTCCAACATTTTAACGACATAATACACATAGAAGCCCCTTCATCAACAACAGTACGAAATATACGTTTGTTTTTTACTATTACCAGAATCTGAAAAGCCATTTGATGGGGTAGGCGGGGTGTAAAATTCTCTAAATTGAAGATCATGAGGTTCGAATCCTGGAGATCTACAGCTCCTAAGGCTGACAAAAGTAATTTTCTTTGGGATGGGCATGATTGCAATACTTCCAGAGCTGACATTGCTGAAGGGGAAATTGCCAAATCTTCAACAATATTGTAATTCTGAGTAGCTCTCGCATGTGGATTGAAAGCTGATTTATGAAGTACACTTTTTGCAAGTGGTTTAATCACTAAGTCAAGATTTTTTTTCTCAAACTGTAATGGATCAAAAACTAAGGGAGATGTAGTTGATGCAGAATTGGATGTTTCTACTTCTTTACCAGCATTTTTACTACCATAATATTGCAATCGCGTCACAACCATCAAGATATTCTCAAGCACATTGGTGGAAGATCCAACCATGTTACTATCTTGAGTGGGAAAGGGATCCTTCAAGACAGCAGGTGTGGGCGAACCCTTAACGAATTTTGATACCTCGCCCCTATGTGGGCACTCTTTTGTAAAATGATCCTCATCATATATTAAACTGATACTGATATACTGGAATTTGTGTAGCTTTACCAACTTGATATTGTCCTTGGTACATTTGATAAGTAAATTGTGGTTGACTAGGGAAAATCGTACTAGTACCATCTTGTCCTGTAGGCATCTGGACCATAGTCTGAATTGTAGGTCCTAACTATGGCACAGAGGCTTGAGGAATTTTCACTGATGTGGGGATAGCAGAAACTGGAGCTACAGATACTCCAGAAATAGGTGTTGAAGGTTGAATAGAAGTTGCAGTCACTGTAGCAGTCTGAGGCGGAGTCTGAGGTATACTAGGCCCGAGCTGCTGAATATAACCAAGTGTTGGGACTTGAACAGTAGGGTAGACAGGTTGTTGGGTTGGACTAAAAACTAAAGGCTGTGCAGGTTGATTAGGTAACTGCACATTAGGTTGCATATTATGTTGAATTTGAGATGGATTCCACACCATGTTCATTCTGGGGTATTGACCAGTAGAATTTTGTGCATATGAAGGACCGTAACCTGGTTGGACGTAGAGTTGATAATTAACTAGTAAATTTCCAGCTCCTTGTAATAATGGTTGACCGGAAGGAAGTTGGAAACCTTGAGTTGGGTACTAAACTTGAGGTTGATAACCTTGAGGCATGTACTGAATCTGGGGTTGATAAGGACCCTAAGGAATATAATAAGTTTGGGGTTTACCTTGGGGTATGTACTATCCTTGAGGTTGATAACCATGAGGTATGTATTGTCCTTAAGGTTGTTCTCCAGGTAAATAATATTGTCCTACAATTTGTCCTGGTAAAAAATTACCTTGAGGTTGCCCTCCAGGCGGTAACTGATTGCCTTGAGGTTTCCCTCCAAGCGGTAACTAACTACCTTGAGGTTGCCCCCCAGGCAGTAATTGAATACCTTGAGGTTTCCCCCCAGGTGGTAACTGACTAAGTTGAGGTTGAGGATTTGGAATATTACCAGACATCATAAAAATTTGTTCCGCATTCAACGTTTTAGTTTTAGTTCCATTTGTACTAGATGATAACACTTGTTCAGTTGGTCGAGGAGTTGCTCCTAAGAAAGCACCAAAGAGTGACTGGTACCCCGAAGGAACATAAGGACCACTGTATAAAAATGTTTCCAGAGATTGGGAAAACATAGATGACTCACTTGACATAATTGATGAAGGATAATACCTCTTGGTGTAGGATGAAAAGGAATTCAGGGTGGTGAAAAACTAAGACCCAAGTCTTCTAAAAAATATGTCAATGATAAATACCAAGAATCAGTTCTAAAAGGACTGTATAATATTGATTCACACTCCCTGAGATTCAAATTTTCTTGGGTTTCGGGAAGAGTTACGTCTTCGCCTGGACCGACAAGTTCTTCAATAGATATGAGGTCAGAAGGAAGATTTTTGGTAATGCAATGTCTTACCTTAGGTGAACCAGGATCACTAGAAGTTGGAGTAACAAATCCTAAAGATGATTCCAATATAGCAGGTTCAGTGTCAGGCTCAGAAATTTCAGGTTCTTCAGCTAATTCACTGGAAGGAGAAATACTACAAGTAACTTCAGAAACTGAAATTGGCTCTTGAATATGTTCTGTTGTTTGTGATTAATAATCAAGATGAACAACTATAGATGACTCTCCTACTTCTGTTGATCTAATTCTACTGTCACTAGGCGATACTAGAGCTCGCAGCCCTTCAAGTTGGCTTGGTGTATACTCAGGGGGCTTCCCCTGGAGTCTACGTGATTGTCTTGGTAATTCAACCATGATTAAAAATTATTAATTACACACAATCAAAGAAAATTTCAATGAAAACTCCTAGAGTCACTAAGGAAACAAACAAATGAATCACATGCCTAAAAATATAGGAGATCAAACCACACACAAACAATAGCTTCCCACACTAAAAACACTAGTTGGTGATGAAATCCAACATCGTAGTATTTTAATGTAGAAAGGGCGGTTGGAATAGTTACTCTGACAACCTGCTTAATGAAAGATACCGGTGCAAGTTTCTCCACCTAAACCATCTCGATTGAAGATAACCCTCTGGAGAGTCCAAGTGAGTCTAGTCGACGTCTACTGTAGGTACAGTGGGATCTTTCCTCCACCATCACCTTAGGAAAAAAATGTAAAGATTATGGTCAGTATGGTTACCAACAAGAACTAATATACCTGCGGGAACAGTCTACGATCCGAAATATGCTCAAGGGCAGAGTAACAAATCTCAATCCCCTTAAAGGCTCCTTAACATAATCCAAGGTATATCGACAATTGACCCCAGGCTCCTCGACAATGGTCTATATGAGTTTTACCGATGTTAATACGTGCATATCTTCTATCGTTCTCAATGAGATAGAATTGATTATCCCACTGGTTCAGATATGACCTCATGCTGGACTCCTTTAAGAGGAGCTTCCCAGAGCATACAAGTGACTATTGGATTTTCCCCTACCATAATATCAACTACTTGTTTGTTTTAATTGTCTTGGAGAGTTAATTACTCCCTACTCCAAGACACTAGCCTAATCTATATTGGTGAAAAGATCCGTAGAAATATAAAAATTACTAGATTGATTTTAATTTAACCGTTGATTTTAAAAGGCTGTTTCTTAGGAAAATAGGTGTGAAAGTGAAACTGATGATATGTAGTGACCCGACTCAAAACACACTAAAAATGTATCTATTATGAGAAACAATCTGTTTTCTTTCAATGAATTCTATCTAAAGGAAGAGTTGAGAAATGCAATCTTTTAAAAACAAATCTTTCCTTCAAACAAGAATAAATGAAAAGAAATCTAATTTCAATGAGAACTCATGATGATTTAATGCTTAATAAGAAATCCCTTTTATTCAAGATTGAAACTACAAATCAAGTTTTTCTTCAAAAGAACACTACAATTTCTAGAAATAACACTCAAAGCTAAAAACACTAATTTTGAGATCTAAAGTTATAAAGACTAAATCTGAATTAAAACTTCAAATATTTTGAGGATGTCTTGCTTAGCTTGTTATCTAACTAAGAAATTATTTGCTTGGATCAACAAGAACTCAAAAACATCCAATTTTTGGTTTGTTAAGTGAAATTCCAAACTTATCAACAAAAGTTTTTTAAAGATTTGCAAATGAGAAAAATGGAATTTAAATCTCATAAAACAATTTCTGCTATGATGTCAGACTCAGCAAGAAAGCAAGGAAATACTAGTGATCTAAAGGTATACCAAGGTTTCTAATATTTGAGCGGGATAAAGACAAAGCAAAAATCATTATAACATGCAAATCTTTCATAAAATCATTCAAAACTAAAAATGCTAAAATAAACTCCTAACCAAAGCTTCCTGATAGAAGATACAGGTCTGGGTATTCACTGAGAATCTAACAAACTAATCCATAAAAGAGGATTTTAATATTTTTCAGAAATTTCCACAAGGCCCACAAGATCACTGTGGGTACAAGAAAAGTGCGGAGCTACCCGCACTGTCTATAAAAGAAAAGAGCGGACACAAGAAAACTAACGAAAAGATAAAAAACTCTTAATCATTTCTCAGGGATTCTATAGGGATAAACTACCCAAGCCAGTATAAATCAATCAAAATCATAAAAAATAAATTCACAAGTCAAAAATAAAAGAAATCAAAGTTCAAGATCCATTCCCCAGTGGAGTCACCATTTTGTTGGATGGATAAGTCATTCTTGCGGACAAGACAGACCTCCCAAGTGTCCTACAGACAACTAGCAACAAACAGACAAATAAAAACCATTTTCTCTAGATATTGTTTGACATAGAATTAATTATAACAGGGTTTTAGAAACCTACTTGTAGTCCAACGTCGATCTTCTTTCCAGTGGCTGGAATAAAGTCGTCTTTAAGGATCTACAATCACAAACACAAGAAAAGATCAAAATCACCTGTATAATAAATCAATTTATGAATCAAACATCTATCAAGATAATCAAGGAATTCAAGAAATGAGATAATCAATTAAATAGCCCATTGAGAAAACAATATTCATTCCTATTAACTTAAATAAGAAGAGCCTTACAACCGTATCCGCCTTGATGTCATACAGGCCTTTCTAGGGTCCGGAACAAGTGTTTCCTTTACTCTGACCAGCCTTGCACTATTCCAACCGAGATACATATAGGTATGTAATCTTTCCCACATAAAAATCTTAGATAAAAGGGTCTAAGTTCCAACAGCACTTCACTTCTAACAATAATAAAGCTTTAACTCTCTTTGAGGCTTCCCTATGCCTCTTTTTATAGTGAAAGAGAGGAGGTTATAACTCCAAACAAGAAGGGATAGAATCCTCCTTCAAAGGGATTAGCTCCTTACATCAAGGGGTTAGCTCCTTAATGGATGGGATGCATGAACCTAAAAAGAGCGGACTTTCCACCACAGGAATGTTTCTAGAAGCTTCCAAAAATGACTCAAACTGAGCTTCTAGATTTTACTTGCACCCTTTTTTACCTTTTGCAGGGGTCTGCACCTTTAATAAATAGAAAGTGAATTTAGCTCCACATGATTTAGAGCAAGAAAGTGTGGCACCGCAGGCGATGTTAAGAGAAAGTGCAGTACAAGTGTCTTTAAGACTTTTATGATATTTTCTCTTAATTTCAAGGCTTAACTTTAGGAACTTTGATGTTGTAGACTTCTAAGGGAGTACTAAAATGTCATGGTGACGAATTTTAGTGTAACAGGAAGGAGCAAGGTAGTCACCAATTTACAAGAAGCCTCAACAATAGGGGATGTAGCAAGAGATATACCAGCCTTGGAAGATCGGTAGGCAGATTACCAACCGACAATGATAGAGTTGGAAGATAAGCTACTCTCTCAACCTATTTCTATTTTGGTAGATCTAGGTGAAATTTTAAGCTACGTAAGTCCAAATTTAGTAGATATTTTTAAATTGCAAAGTCAGAAATTCAGAAATCCATGGCTAGTAGAGTTAGCCACGGGAGCAAAGAGAAAGGTGTGTGCCAAAATTATGAACTATACACTGTAAATTAGTGAACAACAACTAATTGTAGACCTGAATATATTACCTCTGGGATCCTGTGATGTGCTTCTTGGTATGGACTAGTTGGAAAATCACTGGATATTAATGGACTGTAAAGAAAAAGTTATATATTATAGAATGCAAGATGGAACCCGTAAGGAAATTCAAGGTATAAATAAACCTCTGCAACTGCATCCTATTACAACATCCCCAATGGGTAAGTCCATGAGGAAAGGATGCCAGTTATATGCCATCCATGTGGACTTTACTAATTCCAAACAAAAGGCTCCAATGATGGCAAATATTCCAATAGTGCAAGAGTTTATGGATGTATTTCTAGAGGAAATACCAGGCTTTCCACCTAGAAGGGACATTGATTTTACTATAGAATTAATACTTGGAGCATCACTGATTTAAATGAAACCATATCGAATGAGTGTACCAGAATTAACTGAACCGAAGATGCAATTACAAGAGTTTCTAGATAAAGGGTACATTAGACCAAGTGTATCCCCTTGGGGAGCACCAGTGCTATTTGTAAAGAAGAAAGACAGAACCATGCAAAGGTGTATGGATTACCGCCAGCTAAATAAACTGATTGTTAAAAATAGATATCCTCTACCATGAATAGATGATATGTTTGGTCAGGTGAAGGGATCTACAGTATTCTCGAAGATAGATCTAAATTCAGGATACCATCAAATTCATATAAAAATGAAGACACTTATAAAATTTCTTTCCATACTAGGTATTGACACTACGAGTTTGTGGTATTACCATTCGGATTGACTAATGCACCAGCAACCTTTATGAGTTTGATGCATGGTATATTTCATCCCTTTCTAGATAATTTTGTGTTAATAGTTATTGATGAAATTCTAGTTTACTCCAAGAATGTAGAAGAGCATAAAGAGCACTTGTGGATAGTGCTAGAAATGTTACGGAAGCATCATTTGTACGCTAAGTTCAGCAAGTGTGATTTCTTCAAAGAAGAAGTACAGTACCTTGGTCATGTTATTTCTGCTAAAGGAATCGCAGTTGACCCGAAGAAAATTAGAACGATTATGGAATGGAGAGTACCCCAAAATGTGGCAGACATCTAATCCTTTATGGTTTTGGCCGGTTACTACTAGTGATTCATTGAGGGATTTTCAAAAATTGCCTTCCCAATTACTTCCTTACAAAAAAAAAAGGAAAAATATTTAAATGGACAAAGGAATGTCAAGATAGTTTTGAAAAGTTAAAACTTTTATTGACTACAGCTCCAGTATTAAAAGTAGTTGATCGCAATAAAGAGTTTGAAGTCTGCACAGATGTGTGTTAAGAAGGAGTTGGGGAGATTCTGTGACAAGAGGGCAAGGAAATTTC
>JAXQQM020091825.1:0-39958 GCA_034641835.2 Pinus albicaulis
AGGTAAGTGCCATGATAAAAGGGATTAACTGATGGGGGTGTCTGCATCAAAAGTGTATAGATGCTAGGAGGGAGTAATCATGGAGGGATGAGTTACTAGCTCGGCCTTTGATTTTTCACCCCTTGTTGAAGTGTGTAGCTCTGGAGGTATTCCACAAAACCCTAGGAGGTGGGTTTGTGTGAGTTTGGTCACAAAGGGGTTTGTGGGAAAA
Organism: Pinus albicaulis; assembly: GCA_034641835.2. Taxonomy (NCBI): domain Eukaryota; kingdom Viridiplantae; phylum Streptophyta; class Pinopsida; order Pinales; family Pinaceae; genus Pinus; species Pinus albicaulis. Next base: position 212 of record JAXQQM020091825.1, read on the forward strand.
GAACTCGAGAGAATGGGTTTTAGACACAAGAAGGGGTTTAAAATTCTATAAAAAAAATTAAAAAGAAAAATTAAATTCCTAAGTCTAAGAGGATCAAAACCCCCAAGATCTAGAGGGTTCCAAAGAGGGTTAAGGAGATCTATTTAAGGAGGCCTTAGGATCAAGGCTAGTCATCGAATGAGAGGAGCTCATTTGGTCGTGGAGGGTTGTTAGAGATGTAGCTCCAAGGAGGCTGAGCTTGGAGGCTGAGTAGGGCTAGAAGGGAGGCCAAAGTAAATCATCGAAGTGCAATGCATCTAGGAGGGAGACAATCTGAAGAGGCCGTAGCCCTAAGGTGTCAAGACAAAGTATAGATCTCGTCTGGTCGTGTAGGAGCATTTGCTGGCCGATTTGTAAGGAGATTTTTGGGAAATCATTTTTGCTAATCCTCCTTGATTTTGGTCGTAGGCTTCTGTTCAGTAAAGGAGGGCCGAAATTCTTGTTACAAGGTTTTTGAAGGGGCCATGAGGTTGGTTTTGGAAGGCTGTAAGCCCTAGCTTGTAGAAGGAATATGACACATCCTTTGAGAGAACAAACACAGGTTTTACGAGAGGGTTTGCACTATTTATTGGAGGATGAATAAGTCAAATTAGGGTAGGATTGTGGAACCATAATGGAGGGCCGAATACCTTAAAGTGTAGGCTTAGATATGTTAATTTTTCATAGGGCTATATTGATCTTTTCTTTGATAGTTTCATTTTATCATTAACACATTAAGTTCACCCCATAGCATCATAACATTATTCAGATTTACATTATTATTATTCATCAGCATATGCAACTATGTAGAAAGAACAATAACATCATCATCAATGCAGCGAAACATAAAGGAACATAGAAAGAAAAGCATGCACACATAGAGACACAAGGATTGGTCGGAGACCAAGGAAAAACCCACTATGGGGAAAACCCTTGCAAATTCTTCTTCTAGTAGATTTCCATCAAATCATTCAGCAAAAGAGAGTACAATGATCCATATCTTTACAACAACTAGAATATCCATGAAACACATCCAAACATTAAAATCTCTGATTCTGATAACTGTAATATACTGTCACTGCTTGTAGCATACTGTCAAATACTATTGTCACTGTGTGGAAACTTCGGAGCACTATAATTTCAATGATCCCAATACAATATGTACAATAATATAACCCAACAACTTCATGAACCTGTGCACAAAGGTCAAATATATCATAGACAACTTGATTAAGCTTTCAGTCACCTTCAAGAACATTCAGATGACAGTCAACGGGAATCAAAGCCAGAGCTGCTACCATAAGACTGCATGGCTGCAGCTTTAGGATCTAACCCGCCACCTTGACTATAGCTAGCCCGGATCTGCTAGTGTTAAGCCTACGGCTCAGCCAAAAACCCTAATTTCTTAGCAACCTTCAAACCTGTGATTTCAGACCTCTGTATGATCTCTTTCTTCATCGATGTATCGAACCCAATCAGATAGAAGAGAAGAAGATGCTTGATGTTGTGATGTCCAAATGAGGTTGAGGTCTCTTCTATTTATAGGCTTCCATGAGGGTCCACTTGAGGTCGAGACCGACCTAACCCAATATACATGAGTTAATAAATAAATTCAAAAACCAACTTCTTGTCCAAATAAGGTGATCTTTAGGTCGATTTTGGTCCTCTCGAAAAGAGGAATTCGATGCAATCATATTCTTTGTCATTTGAGCTGCCCAAAGTGGAATTTGACCGCAGTTGCTTAGATTTAACACTCCCTCTAGGGAGAATTCCAATTGCTCATATCTGACCATCGATCAACATGGCACACGCCCATCTCAAGTATCTCATCATTCTGAATCATCAATGTACATCACTTGCTAATTCATGCTTACTTGATTGTTCCTGCTCGTATGTTGAATATTCTTGAATCTAGAAGAAGAAGAATTTGCCACCAGAGGGAAGCTTAAGTGTTAAATTCAATAGATCGATGGAAGACAAGCCAAAAACAAAGATAAAGAATGGTGGCGTTACGACAATCAGCAGGATGCTTCAACCAGCAAAGTCTTCATAAGGTTAGCCACCCACATGCATCACACAACCCCAAGATGATTTATCAAGAATACTCCATGAAGACACTGCACCAAGAAACCCTAAACGCAGAACCAAGAACGCAGCTCCATCACCATCCAAGAGAGAAGAAAATGCATCCACAAAAAATGTGTGTCTCAAATGAACTCCAAGTCTCTCCAATATATAGGCATCTTTGGGGGTGTGTGACACATCTCTTATTCATGTGGGATAAATCAAGCCGACCTTGCACATGTGGAATAAATTCGAAATACATGTTCTGCTCATCCGATCAAGATGACCTTTAGATCGATCTTGCACCTCTCCGAAAGAGGAATCCAATAAAAATATTGGCATCGTCATCTGAGCATCACAAAATGGAGTTTGGACCTAGTCGCCCAAAATTAACACTCCCTCTCAACTAGGGAGAACTCCATCCACCAGTGCCATCCAAACATCGTGCGTCATCTCGCCGTAACTTGCTTCGTTGGCTTCTTTATTTCAAAACAAAAGGTGAGTCACAAAGACATCACTCACGGCTAACCCGAAGTCAACTCAGAGGTTTGAAACCTCTATAGGACTCAAAGGAGTCACACACCAACCCGAAGTTGGTTTCACTGACCCGAAGTTAGTTGGAGGTCTAAAACCTCTCTTGGACTCGAGAGAGTCATATACTAACCCGAAGTCAGTTGGAGGTCCGAAATTTCGCTAGACTTGATCCCAAATCAAGTGGTTGGACACGTGCCATCTTAGACATAGAGAGTACGGAAATCTTCGATGCGTCCATCGGTCTTGCTATGGTCTCTATTCACATTTCCCACCTCATTGGCCAAATGAGAGGTACTTCCCATGAGTCCGAAACACCATGGGTAGGATGCATATGGGGTACAGATCAAAGAGAGGTAAACCAACTCAATATCATCACGGTGGGGCGGAAGCACACCAACAAGGTTTGGCAAGCCTAGCCCTGTGGTTTCTCATAGCTCCAAGAAGCTATCCCCAAAGCCTCCCTGGAGCTCCCAGAGCTCAATGTCCAACACGAACCTCCAAATAGGGTCGTTCCACGATTCCAAGATTCTCACGGAAGGTTAGGAACATGACCTTCCACAAGGGCTTTGTGAGAATATCCGCAACCTGCTCATCAGTTCCTATATGATCGAGCCTTACGGCGCCTCGCTGTACCATATCCTAGATAAAATGGTACCAGGCATCAACATGCTTGGATCGATCGTGGAACACGGGATTCCCAGACAAACAAATCCCCCTCTAGCTATCACAAAGGATAACGGTGGCATCTAGCACATGCTCGAACAACTCACTGAAGAGCTTTCGCAACCAAGTGGCTTCACAACAGGCTATACATGCTGCAATGTATTCGGCCTCAGTGGTGCTCAAAGCTACCGACTTCTATTTCCTACTCGAAGCAAACCCAAGTGTGAAGTAGCATCCAGATGTGCTCTTGCGATCCACCACATTGCCAGCCCAATTGGCATCAGTATATCCACGAAGTCTCAAACTCCCGGCAGTGTATCTTAGCACATGGTCTATCATGCCCCAGATATATCTCAAGGGTTTGTTGGCACCAACCCAGTGAATGTTATGAGGATCAACCATTTGTTGACTCAAAGTGTTCACTGCACAACATACGTCCGAACGAATGTTCCCTAAGAACATTAAGGTCCCTACGAGTTAATGATACTCAGTAGGATTTGCTAGCATAGGCCCAACAACGCTTTCACTCAACTTCTTAAAGTTGAGCACCATCGGTGTCGACACAGACTTACAGTCCATCATTCCAAATTTTTCAGCAGCTTCCTTTCCTTGAGAGAGGAAAATCTCACCAGGTCTCTGCCAGACCTTCAAGCCTAGGAAGCAATGTATCAGTCTTGGGTCCTTCATCGGAAGCGAGCTCCCTCTTCCACTGATGAATGAGAGGGTCAACATCTGTCAGGAAGAGATCGTCCACATAGAGAACCAAAATGAGAGGCTTTTCTCTATCAAACTTGAAGTAAAGGTTTGAATCAACATTACTGCGAATGAAGCCCAACTTCATCAAGTAGCTATCTATCCTCTCGTAGCAAGCCCTGGGGGCTAGCTTCCAACCATAGAGGGCTTTGTTCAACCTGCAAATATGGGTGTCTTGATCTTGGACTTCGAACCCCAGAGGTTGCTCTACATACACCTCTTCCTTTATTGCACTATGCAGAAAGGCGGTCTTCACATCCATCTGATGAAGATTCCATCCTTGCGTAGCAGCAAGGGTAATAATAGATCACAGGTGTAATCATAATCAATGCCTTCCTAGAGAGAAGTCTCAGGCAACACATCTTGCCCTGTACTTTTCAGCACTCCCATCAGATCCATGCTTGATCTTATAGAGCCATATCGAGGTGACAACAGTTTTGTCCTACGGTCTGGGGACCATATCCCAGACATCATCCTTCATAATGGACTCGTAATCTTAGTGTATCGCATCCTTCCAGACTTGATTCTTTATAGCTTCTTCACATGATCCAGGCTCATATTGTACTCATGGCAGCTAGATACCTCTGGTATTTATATGGCTTCTTGCTTTTCCTAGAATTTCCCCCTTTGGAGCCATATGTCTCTGAGCCATGAGGGTCTTCTTTCTTCCAGCAATGATATTAGTTCAGGAGCATATACAGTTGTAGTCTCCTTAATGCCAGTTCCTCTTGTGAGAGAAGACATCTATAAGAACATCCTCTCAAGCATATCAGATAAGACAGTGTGTATCAGATGTCTTTGTGACACTTGAGGAAAAAAAATCCCTATGCTTTCAAATGCCTTTATGATTACTTTAAATGTGGACATCCCAGACACCAACTCGGAAAGGAGTTTTGTTCTTCATGGGCCTGAATCTTGTTCCCCCACTATCAAGGCCATACAAGAATCATAGCCATATGCTGCCATATAGCTGTCATACATCTTGACAGGTATCATATATCAGTGTTGCCATAATCTTATCATACACATCACTATTATATTCATCACTGCTATACGAAATTTGAAGATATCAAACTTCACAAGTTAGTTGGTCTTCACAAATTCTACATACTAGACGTTTGATGATGTAGTTGACTTGATTAAATCTTTGATGTTGTTGTAGTAATACTACAAAATATCACTACTGGAGTAATTTATGAGGATGTTCAATTCAACACAGGCACTCCACTGTACTCCTTTTCATGCTAAGGATAGCCACTGTTCCTTTGTCCTGAATAGTACATATTCCTCACAAATTCTCACAGTGATTTTGAATGATGTCACAGTGAGATCCTCTAGAAACTTTCAAAACAATGATGAAATAATGTGTCAATGATTCCCTGGAGATCAATATTGACTTCTGGAACTTCTGATGCTTGTCTCAACTCTTCATAAAATGATCAACACTATGCTTTAGAATAACAAAGATTCAATCCTTGAGAAGCTTAGGATAATAGTGACTGTCCCTTCAGGATCCTTTCCACAGAGAGCTGTCACTTATACTCAGAATTTTGAACCTCCAGGGATGCAACAAAGTCCTTCACTTATCTCATGTTCAAGGTTGCCAAACAGGTCTGAAGTCTTATAGCTACAAAGACAAATGAACCAAAGTCTTGAGGCTGCAGTTCGAGCTTGGCAAGAGTCTTCACACTGTTATAGAAACTAGTCCAAGCTTCACAAGATTGTCCCTGTCTCTGTTCAAGGTTGACACAGTTCTTTGCAAAGTAGTCTCTAGTTAATCCTAGCCATCGATTAAGATTTAATCATGGTCGTTGAAGTCTCTACAGAGGATTATAAGAACTTGATGGGGCTTGGAGAAGACACCAAATCAGTTGAGTATTCGATTTTGCTGGGAAATCGATCTTCAGAGTAGCAACATTCAGTTACCGAAGGTGATTCAGTGAGGTTGAAGCAGTGAGAGAGGGGCAGAGATAGTGAGGCCGGAGGAAGCTTTTCTAGTTCTGGTGAGTACATTGCAGAGAGGAAGTGATTGCCACAGAGAGGCAGCGCAGAGCTTTCTTGGGGAGATTCCGTTTTGCTAGGGATAAACTGAGTCTCTGAGCCGAAATCTAGGCAGAGGGTCCAGAGGAAAAGAGCATCAACCTTCCAGACATCGGTTGGCGAGACGACAAGAGGAGACATAGTTCCGAGCTTGTGGGACGCAGTACTGTGTACGCTGACACAGTGACTGCGCAGATGGAGCAAGGAGCAACTCAAACCGAGTTGAGGACATTGTCAGATCACCTGTGGAGTGATAAATTTTCTCACTAGTTTTTATTGCCAATCATTTCTCTGTTTTGGATTGCTAGATTAAGCATCCATACATTGTACTCAGATTTCACTACTGCATCATACCAAAACCCTCAGCTGGTGCACCGATTTTCCTGTGTTGGGTTTTTCCAGGGACCTAGTCCAAAAATAATGGTGTCATATTGTGAGTGTGCATCTATTTTTCCAACGTTTATTTTTCTTCCGCAGTATTTGTTTTGTGAAGGTTGCAGTGAATTTATTTTGATATTTTCTATAACACAACAAATAATTTGTTTAATTAATTTAAGAAATAGAAGAAATAACATGAGTTGCTGAAATAAGGTTCGGGGTAACCAAATTTTCACATTATGACTCACTCTCCATCAATCCTTCTTATTATCCATGATATCAATCTTTAGCAAAGACGAGACAAGACGAGATGCAGAGATAGTACATGATGATCAGGATGGCATGATGGTGGATGGATATTGGCCGGTGGAATTCTCCCTAGTTGGGAGGGAGTGTTAAAGTTGGCAACTATGGATTAATTCCCTCATTTGGGAGCTCCTCTTTTGATGACACTCTTCACCCTTGAAGCAGACTTGATGGCATCATTCTTCATTTGAACTTTTGGAATTTTTCTCCAACTACAAATGCCTCAAAATCAAGTCGGCCCCAAGCTGGTCCTCTTTAAGTCGACCCAGTGATTAATAGACATGTCTTTTCAGCCCACTCCAACCACTATAAATATAAGTCAAGACCTCCTCATTTTGGCACATTCATTCACAACACATCCTCTCTCATCTTCTGATTGGTTCGTACACTTTATGAGGCAGCTCTATCTTCCACACATGCGAAGGGTTCCTTGGTTGTTCAGTTTTCCTGCATTGACATTCTTTTGCAACAGACTTTGACCAGCGTTGATCGAGGACTTAGGGAGACCATTTGACTGCATTTTGACTTGGAGAGACTCTGTTTTGGCAGGCTGCATCTTCTGGCACAAATTCTGAGGTTTTATGGGCAGCTTGACTAGTGTTGACTGCAGAATTTGACCGCAAGGTGTTGACTTTGGTCGACTGAGTTTTGATCTCTGTTTTAGGCTTACTTTGACCTACTAAAAAGGCCGAGTTTCTCATTGACTTGATCGAGCTGATTGGAGGCCATTTGACAGTTGTTTGACCACGGTTGACTGGGTTGGCTAGGGCACGTTTATTGTTGTTGACCAAATTAGTTTGATCAGATTGGGTCTCATCTCATTGGTTGGTCTACTTCATTGTCCAGTCAACATTTTGACTTTGACTATTGTACTCTATTGGATATTCTCTCTCTGCTAAACATTTGATATTTGATAATAAGAAGGATTGATTATGGGTTTTCTCCCTTTGGGGGTTTTTTCCCTAGCTTTAGCCAAATATTGGTGTTCTCTTGTCTTGACTTGTCCTCTGCATTTATTGTTTATGTTCCATCTACAGTCACTGTCAATGTGAATTAATGGTTTATGTGATTGCAATTAGAAATTAAAGTGGAATTGTCATTGGGCTAATAAAAGGACATCGGAGTAATTGTTGCAAGCATAGAACATACCACTGTTATTTAAAATTAACATGGCATTAACTCTCAGTTATTCTACTTGGAAAATGAAAATTTTCTCTTTTTTTGTTTTGTCGAGATCACACAAAACACACAACAAAGAGCATACATATAAAAGAAAACACTTCTCACTCTATTTCAGATTTCCTGAGATTGCACAAAGAGCATACGCAGACCAAAACGAGTAGAAAACTGGGAATAAAATAGAAAACCACACTATTAACTCTGTAAAAATAAATTAAAAGGGGAATATTTAGACTATATACCTCTATATCTAACAAAAAAACGTTGTATTTGGGCCCAACGAAAACCTTTTCGAGTGAAATGAAAAGTGTTTATAACTTAAAGCAGTGCTCTAAATGCAATGGAATAGTCCACCCAACCCAAAAATGCACAAAAATAGTAGAACCCATAAATGCGGCAGCACAGATTCAGAATGTCAATCAACAACAAGAGTAGCTCTTCAAACAAAATCTAACACCATGTTCAAGAATAGAAACCATTCCACACAGGGAAAACACCTTAAGTAACCACTCACACAGCCAAATCAATGATCATAACACCAATACTTTTATGCCATTCAAACCCTCTAAGAGAGAAATAATCCACTACCACAGCCACTGTAGTAACTTGAGGTAGTTATTAATGCAAAAACAAATTATACAGAAGGGAGTTTCTCACAATCAATCACCAACAATCGACTCTCCATGCTCTTTAAATAGAGATCATGGACCAATCAGGCATTAAAACACATTACAATGGTCATTAATATCAAGGAAAATATGATTGTCAAATCAATTTATGTCTTAAAGATATCACGACCATCAAATTACATAACTACAAACGTATAATAATGCATACCAAACAAACACACATTAACCTAAAGACACATTAGACCAAGTTGATCTTAAATAACTCCTCAGTGTCTAAATATCTTGACATGGATCCATTTTGTAATGTTCCTTTCTAAATATTTTCCTAATGTTTGAGGAATTAATTTTGCAATTTTGATTAATAATAGACCAAGGCAATTTTGGTGAAGGGAACATAGGAGAAAGGAAATTATTTGCATGTTAGTGGAATGTGGGGGCCACTCACGCACATGAAATACGCAGTTGGGGAAAAGGGAATTCGAATTCCCCAAGGAAAATCAAATTCTAGATGGGGAGCACAAGGAACTCATGGCCAACAACTATAAATAGAAGGAATGAAGCAGCATTTGGGGTCTTTTGTCTATTTGAAAATTGAATTTTCCTTAGTTGTTCAGCTGAGCCAAGATTCTGTTGTTTAGCACAAGAGCTTCCCAAGGATAGAAGCTCAACCTTTCTTCGGTGGACTTCGAGTGCCACCCAAGGAAGGCTTTCTTCTATCACTGAGACCATAGGAGACACCATTGACAAGCTTCATGCAGTTCTAGAGGCTCAACGCGCAATTCTAGCGTCACTACTGCACAGAGGGAGGAGCCACGCTGTTGGAGGAAGAGCAATGAAGTTGGAGATTGTTGGTTGGGCTACAGGGGTGTTTCTTCTTCATTTCCAAGAGTGTGGAGTGTATCTACAGCAGGGAGAGCCATCATACACGCAATACTCATTTCCCATACTCAGAGACTACGTCATCTTCTCCATGACTGCACAGTCATTGGAGTGAGACATTTTGGGGCAGCATCATCTGGAGGAGTTAGGAGCTGGGGTGTTGGGAAATTGGTTGGAAGGTCATTTGGAGGAGATAGTTGGAGTTTTGGGAGAAGAGGTTGACGGGTGCAGCTATAGTAACAAATTTCTGGTTTGGAGGAGGGATAAGCTGTGAAGGGTCAATTTCGGAAGGTTGGAACCAAGGAAAATCCTTTCTGGGTTTTTCTGGGTTTAGGACAAGGAGCTTACCCTCAATTTCCTAGAATTTTCTGTGCAGTCTAGAAGAGGAAAATCAGTGGGAAAAGTCTGGCAGCAGTGCAAAATTGGACGAGCAACGCAGTTTTTTTGGGAGTTGATCTATTGTAGTTGTTGGGCATTTTTGTACTCATCACCTGGTTCTTGTAGCTTGACTTGTGCAAGCCCAGGTGCACTTTCTCCAACTCATTTTGTACTACAGCGTTGTTATCAATACAATCTTGGTCAATTTGGTGGTTTGGAGAAATTTTTGTTTTGTGTGTAATTTCTGAAAATTTTCTGTGCTATATTTACTATTTACATGTCTTTGTTTATCATTGTAAATTTCGAATAGGAATATTACACATTTCATTCATATTTATAAGCGGGGTGTTCACTTTCCCATCATTTATAAATGAGACACATTATCGAAGAGTTCTCGTTAGTGTGTGCTTCTCAATTGAGTATACATGTACAATTTTGCAACAATAACTTAAGTCGTATGAACTTCTAATCATGCAAAAAAAACCATTGAATGAAGGAAAAAATTAGCTCAATTCAATAGAAAAATTAAAAGTACCATTTTTCATTAGAATAGCTTGCTCCATTGATTGCACAATATTTTGTAGTAATGGTACCCCCATTCGAAAATTTATCGATTCTCCATATCCTTTAAGATAATGTAGCACCAAATCATCAACCCATTCAAGTAGTTCAACCTGCCAAAAAAGTGTTTTCTCAATATGCACTTGGTATTCAAATCTAGTCAACCAAAGTAAATTCCACCATTACATATTACATTATTGGATGATAATTTACCTAAAGTTAATCCCAAGGTCCTCCAGGGAATAGGCAAAAACAATTGAATTGAAATAAAGTTACTCATAGTCAAAATCTTTTTCCAGCTAATAAATATGTATACAAAATTCAAATTATAATATAGTAGAAAAACATTTCTATTTACAAATATTTTTTGCAAATGCTTGAAAGGAAACCATCCAAAAAAAGAAAAAACCACCACATGACCATCAAGGAATCATAATATCACATAACATAACCAATTCCATTTTCCATATTTCCTATCTACAAGAGAATACATTAATGTTATTATTAGGCAAGCAATGGTTGAAATTGGGAAGTACTATTCTTCGGAAAATGCCTAAAAAATGTTAAAACATACAATGACATGGAAAAGATACCTTTCTTTGAACTATTAAGTGTTTTCCTTCAAAATAAGTAAGAGGAAAACCTTCCATCAGAGATGTTGAATCTCAATTTAAGCATTGCACAAAAGCCAAACATAGAATACAATATAGATAATCATGTGAATAAAGAAACATCAACGAAACAATTTATCCCAGTGACAATTTAGCGCCCCCTTGAATACCGAGTATAGATGCTAAGGTGAGAATATGAAACCCAAAACAATAATTTGAGATATACATAAGGTAATGGCATGCTTTAGATTCCCCTTTAGATAAGATGATATAATTATATTAATGTCCAACAAAAGACCAAAAAGGCAAGTCAATGGGATTGAAGGAAAAGTATAATCAGTGATAAGCACCCACAGAAGCACTTAAGGCTACTTTGAAATCATAAAGTAAGATAAATTAACAGACACGTGAAAAATACATGATAGAACATTATGTCAAAAACAGAAACAAGCTTCACATATAATAGCGAGGCCCTAGCTCACTATCAACCTCATAGACAAAAATACAAGTAGAGGTAGGGAGGAGAAGGAACAACCTTATCACCATTAATCATTGTGAAAGCACCAATGTGAAGTTTGACGATATCATTTAAAGAATCCAAAGAGGACACAAAAAGGTTGAGCTATGAGACCCTAGTTGAAAGCCAATCATCATCCATAACAAATTGTTTAGGATACAACCAATTTTTTTAAGAGATTGTAGGTTTGAGGGGTTCATTATGGACGTTGAAGGACAACAAGCACTAAAATTTGCATGGGGGTTCAACATTTAAACTAATATCAAGGGAAAAATCTTCGCATCTTTCCAAGGGCTTAACCTTCTTGCAGAGTACAATAGGCAACATCAAGGTGGTTAAGACACCTTATTATAAATATCGTTTGCAATGAAGAAGGTATCTCCTCACCTTTGATCACAAGAACAATCAATTGATCCAACACCCTCCTCCAAAGCTTTGAACAAGTAGTCCTAGTTCATGTGCTCCGCTCTAATAACTCAATAGTATACAAAAAAGCACATAAATGGGTGTTCTTCATTGAGGGTCACCCTTTGTTCATGGATCAGAGGAGGTAGCTTCCACACAACAACATCATCCATGAACACAAAATACATCTCTTGGCATAGCTAATGGGGTATTTTGAGGAGGAATCCAGAACTAACTGCTAAGATTGTGTCCTTTCAACATAAATTTAGCCATCATTATGGATTGATTTTTTTACTACATTAGGTCATTCTACTATGGTGTGTGCACAATTGATGTTTGTCTTTTGATGCCTTGCATGTATCAAAAAAAAAACTTTTATGACTCCTAATCACCTCCTCTATCACTTTGCAATACCTTAGTATTTTAATAAATTTCCTTTTAAGCCATAGCTTTCTTTCTTCAAACCTGAGTTGATCTTGCTTTCCTGCATATTACCCACCAAAATGTGGGTGGCCCAAGCAGAAACTTTTCTCCTATTCATCTCTTCCAACTAGTAGCCAACAACCCCTAAGAGCCACCTTGTAGCCGATGTAACATGCCATTCATATCTTTGCCATTTGCATTAGTCTTATGTTTCCTTGCCCATTTGCCAAGAGCACATGTTGGAAGGTGGGCTTCTGATCAAAAGGTACTTTATTCATTGTGCAATCGAGTGCTTATGCTTGTTTCTTTTTGGGCATTTTAACATGGATTATGGGGTGACTCAGAAGAAAGAATGGTCTAAGGGACGGAAGCACAGACCTAGCCCACTCTTTCCGCCGAATCCCCCCATTAATCTATGCCCAGGAGTGTCCATGATAAGCAAACTCAATATTGAATTACCAAATGACAAGGCATACCTTTAGGTTCGGGAGGCTCAACTTCAAACATACGATCATTACAGATGGGTGAGGGACCACATGGATGGCTCAGGTGGTGAAGAAGTGTCACGACGAGCTAGTCGATGGTTGCAAGGGGCTACTGGCTGCCGCTGGAGGACCATCTTGGAGAAAATTTTCTCCTAGGGATATCACCATCAAAGTGGTGGGTAACAAGTACATGCTTCATCATTTCATGTCAACTTATGCTTAAATGTCATTTTGATTATTATTGACACATTTTGGAGCATCTTGCAGCCATTCATTACTTGAAGCAAATTGTAAATTAACTCTTAGCTCATTTTATTCACTAGTAACTTGTGATCTTATGATTTCATGTAATTTTCATTTCAAAGCTTGTGACATTGAGCTAGTTTCACTTTAATATTTCCATTAAGAGTTATTAGTACATATTCTTAAGCACTATTTCAATAATTTATTCATTTGGAAGTATTACTATCAACACTTTTCTTTTGAAGCATCTTATTAACACTCAATATTTTCACTAAGCATTCTAGCATTAGTACTGCATCTCTTAAAATTACCTCCAAACATAAGCTTGATTGTATAGACACTTTAGGACTATAATTTTCTTGATTTTTTCTTCTATCTGGTATGGAGTAAGGTTCCAACCACGTGTCCCTGCAGTTATGGAGTTGGCTTAGTCCCCATGTAGGAATGAAGGCACGTGGGATTTGTAAGAGCTTTGGGAAGGGTATCGTTAATGACAGATTAGTGCCTCCTCAACCCATTTCCTTGCAAGTCACCCCAATATTTACCCTTTGGTAAGAATTTGAAAGGGGAATTTCTCACTTTAGTTTAGGCATATAAAATAAACCAAGATAATTGCATTTCACTTTGTCTAGTTTCAACATCATCTTATCAAGTGGTTTTCTGATCATTTTCCATTTTACTTGCAATATCGTCATATATTTGTTAGGATATTTCAACACATAGGAAATAGTCTCCTTTTGTGTCACCTTTGTAAATCCTTCAATCCTATCCCAAGTTGTTCTTAAGGGGGGATGTTAGGATATTCCGACACATAGGAAATAGTTAAGTAACTTGGTCTAGCATAGAGTTAGGTAAAGTGTGTTTATTTACTCTGTACATTTGTAGCTTATAATCCAACGGTCACGATATGTACTGATCTGACGGTTCACTCTTTCCTCGGTATTACCGACACTTGATCCATGGCTTAACACCTAATTGGTCCATTATCTCTATTTAAAGAGCATGGAGGGTCATTTGTCTGGTAACCATTTATGAGAGAAGCCTATGTAAATTTTCTTTTTCATATTAATAGATTGGCTGAAGTGGTTGCGTTGGCTCAGGCCGTGGACCGTTTCCCTCTTCGAGGGTTTTAACCACATCAAATACTGGTGGATTGATTTGTGATCTGGTTGTGAACGGTGACCTTTGGTGTTTTATCTAAGGAACTTACCCTGTAAATTCCTACATGGTATCAGAGCCATTTTGAGGGCCGCATCCGTTGTTGATCCAAATCCAAAGCTAGTTTGACTGCATGCGAATGTCATTTTCCAGATCTACTATTTCTGACCACTTTTGGGCCCAAAAAACTTCTTTGTTGTGTCCGGAGTGTATCTTACAGTGAGGAACCCCTTTCGTTTCATGCAAAAACGTTTCCGATTGCCCAATTTATCTCATTTTAGATCTGGAGGTATAAAGTATCTATTTTGCAGTTATATTTATTAATCTTTCTGTTTATTTCGGTTCCCTCTGTCTATTTTGGTTTATATTTTATTTATTGGCGGATCTGTACCCTCTTCTCTGTGTATGCTCTTTGCTCTGCGCTGTGTACAGTCTCGGCAAATCAGAAACAGGAAGACGGGATTTTTTTGCTACGTATGCTCTTTCCTCGTGTCTTTGTGTAATTTCGAGAAATCAGAAATAGTGAAAAAATAGATCGTTGCCGGTAAGACTAATCGGAAATCTAGCGTTCTGCCGTAAGGCTTTGTTTTTTTTTTTCACAGATTTTGTGTTTTTGTTGCAGGAGAAAAGCAAGCACATCGAAGAGCCAAAAAAAAAAAAAAAAAAGACCCTTCCTCCTTTCAAGCAATTACAGAATCCTTTTACTAGCTCACTTGGTGTAAAGTTAGTTTATGAGAATAGTGGTCTTGGGTTCAAGTCTCTTTCTCAAGCTTCTTTTTCTAAAAAGCTTTTTGTTAAGTCACTTTTTCTTATAAAGCCCTTTGGCAAGTTGTTGATTTTAAAAAGAGGGTTTTATTTAAAAAGCACACGTAAAAGTAACATTGTAAAAATAACTATCATTTATAAAAGTGGGTCACAGAAAGTAGTTTTTTTTAAGTGAGCTTATTGTATTAAGTTTGGAAAAGGGGGGGATTTTTTTAAAAGTAGAACTTCATCATCAACTTTCAACCTTTCGCACAACTATTCGGCATCTACAACACATTTTTTTGAAAAAGGCATAACTTCCTCATCCGGAAGCCGTTTTCCGAGCCATTTTTTTTAACCAGCCTAATTTTTCGAGATCTTTTCATTGGAGCAGTTAGTTTCAGCCTTTCCAACTATAGTTTTTTTCAAAAAATGGAAAGTGCATGCTCGGTTATTCTTAAAAGCGCCAATTATTTCCAATGGCTATCCTACATGATAGACGTACTTAGAAGTAAAGGGCTTTATAGAATAGCAACAAGACAAGAAACTAAACCCACCGATGGAGATAAAGCTACTAAATGGGAAAATAAACAAGATCAAGCATGAGGATTGATAGGAATGCCCATTGCTCAAGATCTTCGATTTCATATCCAAGAAATTGACACCCCTGATGCAGCTATGAAAAAGCTAAATATTGTTTTTGGCATTCAAAATAAAATTAGGGCCCACCAGCTTGAAAATGAGTTGCTTACTTTGGACCCCAATAATTTCTCCTCTATTGAAGATTTTATGTCCAAATTCAAGAACCTTAGACTTCTTTTAGAAGGTTGTAAGGTCAAAAAGGAAGATGGGAGCCTTATCTATTCCATTCTTGCTAAGCTTGGCCCTGCATACTCTGTATTTGTTTCCACCTTCCATTCCACTAGAGAAGCCCTCATTTCTCAAGGAACAACCTACAAGCCACCCTCTTTTGATGCCTTCTGCAATTCTTTGATAAGAGAACAAGAAAAACTCTTACACCTTGGTCTTATTAATACTGGAAACTCTTCTAAGAAAGCCTTAGCAGCCCAGCAGCAACCATACCAAAAGAATCCTAAGAAGCAGCATCCTAAAAAGAATTGTCCTAAACCAAACAAGGGTCTTAAGCAATTTCAACCGCAAACTGAAAAAGAAACTCAACAAACTGATAAGGCATATAAAACAAAAGGAAGAAGACAGATAGACATTGCAACTTTTGTAATCGTGATGCCCACGTAGAGTCAAAATGTTTTAAGAATATGGAAGCCTTGGAAGTAGCAATGAATAAGCACAACATCAATTTGGAGAACTCTTCAACTTCATCTTCAAGAATGGCACTTTCTTCTTGTGGTTGTCAAGCATTAAGATCTGGTTATGCATTAAATGTATCTTCTTCTTCTCATTCTCATGAGAAACTCATTGATTCTAGAGCCTCTTACCCCATGGCAAAAAATAAAGCCATGTTTTCTTCTTTAAATGATTGTAACACCAAAAACATTTATGTTGGTTATGATAGATCTGTTAGTGTTGTAGGGTCTAGAACCATTCATCTAGATAATGGTCTATTTAATGATGTATTATGTGTTCCTACCTTGTCTTGCAACCTTCTATGTGTTTATCAGATAACTCATTCAAGTGAAGGGAAAACAGTAGAATTCTCACCTCATGATGTTGTAATTAAGGACCCCAAAGATCCTAAAAATATTTTAGCTACTGGCATCGCTAATGATTCCACAAGGTTGTATAAGTTTAACAACTTCGGGTCATCATGTCTTCCCTCTATTTTTGTTGCTCATAATGATGAAGTGAGAAAACTTTGGCATGAGCGATTTGGTCACTTAAACTATCGCTCTCTTCAAACTCTATGTAAAGAAAATATGGTGACAGGCCTTCCTATGGTATCTTGCCGAGATGGTGTTTGTTCCGGTTGTGTACTCAGAAAATATCATCGGGACAGTTTTGACAAACGTGCCTCTTGGCATGCTTTAGCCCCTTTACAGCTTGTGCACAGTGATTTATGTGGTCCACTTCCTGTTTCTTTATCTAGCTGCAAGTACTTCTTAACTTTCATTGATGATTTTTCCAGACGCACTTGGGTATACTTCTTAAAACTCAAGAATGAAGTTTTTAACATGTTCTTGGCCTTTAAGGCCTTTGTTGAGAAACAATTTGGACATCACGTTCTTAAGTTAAGAACTGACAATGGAGGAGAATATGTTAACAACAAATTTATCCACTTTTGCACTGAGTATGGCATTCAATTGCAACATATTGTTCCATATACTCCACAACAAAATGGTGTAGCTGAAAGGAAGAATCACACCTTAAAAGAAATGGATAATTGTATGCTTCAATCTAAAGGACTTAGTCTTAATTTTTGGGCAAAAGCAATTAACTGTGCAAATAACATAGTAAATCGCACTCCTACTAAGGTTTTAAGGAATAGAACTTGTAATATCCCCAAAGGGAAATAACCAGTAATACACAGAAATATGCCAGACAGATAAAGAAACTACAATGCTGGAACCAGATCATGGAACAAGTACACATAGAATGCCAGAAAACTGAGCCATTTTACTAATCTGAAAGTACATAGAGAGGAGTACAAGAAAATCAGAATGAGTGCACCTATCCTTGCCCTAGGCAAGTGGAGACCCTCTCAGAACAAATGATGGCTGCAAATATGGACAGCGTCCTAGCTGACTGGAGAACTGCTATGAAGAGCTGCTGCTGGAATACAATGAAACTGTGAGCTGAAGACTAGAAGATGGCTGATATCGGTTCTCCAAACCCTCACCAATGAAAACGCTGTCTCTGCTAGTGACAGCGCAGAAACAGATGGAGTGCTAGTCACAAAAACCTCCAGATGAATGGTTCAGCCCCTGGATGCTGGAAAACGCTGTCAAGCCCCTCTCACACAATCCTGCTCACCAGATCAGCGTCCTCCCTGATGGATCTGCGTCCTGTATGCTCAGATCTACTGGATCTGAAGCCTCCAATCCAGATCTGCGTCCTATCCCTCCAGATCTGCGTCCACCTAGATCAGATCTACTGTTGTCCCTTCAGATCTATGCTGGATCTGATAATATCTCTTCAGATCTGCAACCTCCAAGGCTGGATCTGATGTTATCTCTTCAGATCTAGCCTGGATCTGCCAACATCTCTTCAGATCTGCAATCTCCCAAGCTGGATCTAATGCTATATCTCCAGATCTGCACCCTACAGAACTAGATCTGCAAATACCCTTTCAGATCTGTACTCTCCAAGTCTGGATCTATCAATGTGCCTTCAGATCTGCGTTCTTCTGTCTCCTAGAACAGCGTCCTCTCTCTAAGCCTGATCTGCGTACTTTCTTCTCCTGGAACAGCGTCCCTCCTTCTCAGATCTGAACTGCGTCCTTCCTGGAACAGCGTCCTCTCTCTAAGGCTGATCTGCGTCCTCTTTTCCCCTGGAACAGCATCCCTCCTTTTTAGATCTGCGCAGCCACAAGAAGGGCTCCTTCCTCTCCAAATCTCCACCTGAAAATGCTACCAATTCCCACTGAAACTGAAGGATGTTGCTCAGAAAATAACCTTACTAGGGCAGGCACTCGAAGTCCCCCGAAGCTAAGGGTGAAACCAGAAATAACCTTACCAGGGCAGGCACTCGAAGTCCCCCGAGGCTAAGGGTGAGATCTCCGACCGGAGACACTCGGTTGCACTAAACAGCTGCAGACCGACTAAACAACCGGCGTGCTGAAGCAGACAGAAGTCTAGCTCTCAATATCAATATCAAATCATGCATGTCCAAATGAGGTGAGAACCCCACCTTTTATAATGCTAAACTCCCTCCAAAACCTTAACTGCGTCCTCACTCTCCTTGGCCTGCGCAGTTAACCTTGGGTATCATACTCATGTGGACCCCCAAGGCCCCCTCTCTAAGTTATAACGTCAATCAACTAGGAAAAGAACACTTTATTTATAAAGTGAGGTGACTAAAGTGAGGTGACCCCTCTTATTTCTCACTTTATTTATTACTTCTAGCTAAAGCGGCAAAATTAAACAAAAATGAAATATTCCAATTAGCAAAGCTAATTGGGAATATTACAGAACTCCAGAAGAAGACTGGAGCTCAATCAAACCAAATGTAAGTCACTTTCGTGTTTTTGGAAGTAAATCTTGTGCCCATATTCTAGATGCAAAACATAAAGCCTTAGAACCTAAGAGTGAAAAATGCATTTTTGTTGGATATTCTGAAGATGTCAAAGGATATAGACTTCTTCAACCAAAATCCAAAAATGTAACCATTAGAAGAGATGTAAAATTTGATGAAAATATATCAGTCTACGAGCCTATTTCGGCGACTATACCACCTTTGGCCTGCGAGCCTAATTTGGCATATGTGCCACCTCTCTCTATCTCTTCTATTTTTGACAGCATTCCTTCTAGTTCGGATGATGACAGTGAGGATGACAATCCTCCTCCACCTTCTCAAGATATTCCTTCAGCTCCACAGCTTCCAAGATGGGTCCACTCTACTCGAGATGCAGCAGGTTCTCTTGCAGGTGACCCTGCAAATCAACGTCGTACACGTTCTCAATTCGAAAGAGCCTCTTCCTTATTGGCTCAAGTTCCAGAAAATCCTGATCCAGACACCTTTGAAGAAGCTTCAAGTCATCCAGATTGGGATGAAGCTATGAATGAAGAATACCGTTCCTTATTGGCAAACGACACTTGGGATCTTGTTCCTCTTCCAAAGGGAATAAAACTTGTCAGATGAAAATGGGTTTACAAAACAAGTTTGGACCAAATGGAAAAGTCAATAAACATAAAGCTCATCTTGTTGCTAAAGGATTTTCACAAGTTGAAGGCATTGACTATACTGAAACCTTCTCCCCTGTTACCAAAATGAATTCTATCCGCCTTGTTCTTTCCCTTGCTTCCTCCTTTAAATGGGAAGCCCATCAGATGGGTGTTAAATCTGCCTTCTTACATGGAGATTTGCATGAAGAAATCTACATGGAACAACCCCTTGGCTTTATCCAAAATGACTCTAGCCTTGTTTGTCGCCTTAGGAAGTCTCTCTATGGTCTCAAACAAGCTCCTCGGGCTTGGAGTGCCAAAATGGATAGCTTTCTCTTAGATAATGGCTTTTCTAGGTGTCATTCTAACAACACTGTCTACACCAAGAAGTGGGTAAGTCCTTCATCATCATTGTTCTTTATGTTGATGATCTTATCGTTGCTGGTATTGATCCCAACCATATAAACCATGTGAATTCTAGCCTCAAAAAGAATTTTGAAATGATAGACTTAGGACACTTGCATTATTTCCTTGGTCTTCAAGTCTTGCAATCCAAAGAAGGTATTACCCTTTCTCATTCCAAGTATGCCTGTGATCTTCTATGCCACTTTCACATGGAAGACTGTAAGCCAACCCCTTCTCCCTTTCAGTCTAGAGTCAAGATTTCAGTCACTTGTACTACCCCTGAAGTTGATGCTACCTTATATCGTCAACTTGTTGGTAAACTTCTGTATCTAACCCATACTCGTCCTCACCTTTCCTTTGTCATTGGTCTTGTTGCTCGGTTTATGCACCAACGTCATGAAAGTCACTGGAAAGTAGCTAAAAGAATACTTCGATATATTCGAGGTATAGTTCAGTTCAAGATTTATTACAATGCAGGAGCATCTCCATTGTTGATTGGTTTCATTGATTCTGATTAGGCTAGTGACTGACGATCGAAAGTCTACTGCAAGTTATGTATTCACTCTTGGTTCAGGACATATTACTTCATCTTGTAAGAAACAAAGTGCCATCTCTCTCTCTTCGGCAAAAGCAGAGTATCGTGGTGAAGTTGAAGCCAGCAAGGAAGCCTTGTGGCTTCGTCAGATCCTGACCGAATTTGGTTTTCGTCAGTAGCATCCAACTACACTTTGGTGTGATAATCAGAGTGCCATTCAGCTATGCAAAGATCCAGTTCAACATTAGCGTATGAAACACATTGAGCTTCACATACACTTCATCAGAAAGCTCATTCATGATCGTGTTCTTGAAGTGCAGTATTTTTCAACCAATGATCAAGCTGTCGATACCTTTACAAAGGCTCTCACAGAAGCGAAGTTTACCAAACTTCAATCTATGCTTGGAGTTCAGGAAAGTTATCATTAAGGGGGGATAGGCTCTAATGCTTCCTTCCTTCTCCTATTGTGTCACCTTTGTAAATCCTTCAATCCTATCCCAAGTTGTTCTTAAGGGGGGATGTTAGAATATTTCGACACATAGGAAATAGTCTCCTTTTGTGTCACCTTTGTAAATCCTTCAATCCTATCCCAAGTTGTTCTTAATGGGGGATGTTAGGATATTCCGACACATAGGAAATAGTTAAGTATAACTTGTTCCAGCATAGAGTTAGGTAAAGTGTGTTTCTTTACTATGTACATTTGTAACTTATAATCCGACAGTCACGATATCTAGTGATCTGATGGCTCACTGTCTCCCTGATATTACCGACACTTGATCTGTGGCTTAACACTAGATTGGTCCATGATCTCTATTTAAAGAGCATGGAGGGTCATTTCTCCGGTAACCGTTTATGAGAGAAGCCTATGTAAATTTTCTTTTTTATATTAATAAATTGCCTGAATGTAACGACCCAACTCGAGTTATATGGAACATAGAAATATTAGCATGCATATGAGACCTGCATATGATAGCTACATATGCATGTATCACGTGTACTGCACTAGTACATGCACTAATTAATTATGAAAAAATCTCAGTGTAGGGTAATGAATGAATTATTGAAGTATTGAGTAAATACCTAAATATAATGAATGTAGTGTGAGGTAAAAGTTATACCTACCACTATCATAATATAACCTAAGTCACCTGATACGGGGATACGGGGATACAGGAAATGGCTGCTATAGAGACTGCGTCCCAGCTGCTGGAAGAATCTGCCGTAAAATGCTGCTGCTGCAATGAACTGGAACTAGGGGCTGATCCCCTCACCGGAATGAGCTGAAAATCGGTAGACCACCTGTACTCTCTGTTCCGGACAAAACCCAGAAACCATGAAGCAAATGGACTACCTCCGAGAAGCACCCCAGAAGCCCTCCTCAAGGAAAACGTTGTCCCTCCAAGCCCAGCGCAGATGCCAAAAGAAGACTACTGTGAAAGAGCCACAAATCTCTCTGCAAACTCTCCAACTGAAAGAGACTAACCCTCCAAGCTGAAATACACTGAATCTCCCACGAAAATCCCCACAACGGAGCTGCTCTAACTCCAACTGCGTCCTCCCTCTAAGACTGCGCAGTCACCCAATGAAGCTCAGCTCCTCTGCAAAACATTCAACCAAATCACCTGCAAATCAACTGCTAAAGACTGAAGGAATACCTTGTCCGAACAGGCACTCGAAGTCCCTCGGGGCCAAGGGCGAGATCTCCGACCGGAGACACTCAGTCGCACTAAACAGTGCTGTAGACCGACTAAATAGCCAGCGTGCTCAAGTAGACAGAAGTCTAGCTCAAAATATCATCAACAGATCAATAATGCCAAATGGAGTGAAACTCCCACCTTTTATAGTGCTAGCTCCCCTCAAAACCCTAACTGCGTCCCCTCTCTCCATGAGCTCCTCCTATGCCTGCGCAGTTGCTTCTAGAGCTGTAATATTCCCAATTAGCTTTGCTAATTGGAATATTCCATTTTTGCTTTATTTTGCCGCTTTAGCTAGAAATAATAAATAAAGTGAGAAATAAGAGGGGTCACCTCACTTTAGTCATCTCACTTTATAAATAAAGTGTTCTTTTCCTAGTTGCTTGACGTTATAACTTAGATAAGGGGCCTTGGGGGTCCACATGAGTATGATGGGGAGGCATCAGGCTGACCCAAGGTTAACTGCGCAGGTCAAAGGAGAGTAAGGACGCAGTTAAGTTTTGGAGGGAGTTTGGCATTATAAAAGGAGGGGTTCTCACCTCATTTGGTTATGCATGATTTTATATTGATATTGAGAGCTAGACTTCTGTCTGCTTCAGCACGCCGGTTGTTTAGTCGGTCTGCAGCACTGTTTAGTGCAACCGAGTGTCTCCGGTCGGAGATCTCACCCTTAGCCTCGGGGGACTTCGAGTGCCTGCCCTGGTAAGGTTATTTCTGGTTTCACCCTTAGCTTCGGGGGACTTCGAGTGCCCGCCCTAGTAAGGTTATTTTCTGAGTAACACCCTTCAGTTTCAGTGGGACTTGGTAGCACTTTTCAGCAGGAGAATTGGAGAGGAAGAAGCCCTCTTGTGGCTGCGCAGATCTGAGAAGAAGAGGACGCTGTTCCAGGAGGAAGAGGACGCTGATCAACCTTGGAGAGTGAGGACGTTGTTCCAGGGAGGACGCAGTCCAGATCTGAGCAGGGAAAACGCTGTTCCAGGAGGAGGAAGGACGCAGATCAGTCTGGGAGTGAGGACGCTGTTCCAGCAGGAAGAGGAGGACGCGGTGCGAAGGCATTGATGCGTCCGGCCAAATTGTAGATGCGGCAGATACTTGCGGATACGGTTACGTAGGTGGTAGATGCGGAGTATAGCATTAGATCCGGCTTGAGGTACGGTCTGAGGAGATATTGGCGGATCCGGCCCTAGATGCGGAAGAGATAACATCGGATCCAGCTTGGGGGTTGCGGATACGAAGAGATATTGTCGAGATCTAGCATAGATGCGAGGGATAAACGATAGATGCGATATAGAGGAGAACGCGGTGCGGAGAGGACGGACGCGGTCTGGATTGGCAGACCGAGATCCGGCGGATGCGAGCATATGGGACGATCCATGCGGGAGGACGTGCGATGAGCAGGGTCATGTGAGCAGGGCTTGACAGCGTTTTTGGCCTTGAGGAGCTGAGCTTTTCATCTGGAGGGTTTTGGTGACCAGCACCACATCTGTTTCAGCGCTGTCACTAGCAGAGACAACGTTTTCATTGGTGAGGGTTTGGAGTATTGATATCAGCTATCTTTTGGTCTTCAGCTCATAGTTCCAGTACAGTCCAGCTTCAGTCTTCAGACCAGTCTTCAGCAGCTAGGACGCTGTCATTGTTGCAGCCATTATTTGTCTGATGAGAGCCTCCACTTGCCTAGGGCAAGGATAGGTGCATTTATTCTGATTTTCTTGTACTCCTCTCTATGTACTTTCAGATTAATAAAATGGCTCAGTTTTCTGGCATTCTATGTGTATTGGTTCCATGATCTGGTTCAGCATTGTATTTTCTATATCTGTCTGGCATATTTCTGTTTATTACTGGTTATTTCCCATTGGGGATATTACAGTGGTATCAGAGCATAGATCTGGCTCAGCCTGTGGTGCTAGCAGTCTATGACGCCCGGGGATAACCCCTACACCCATCGGAAGAGTCTCTTCGGGGGAAGTGATTCTGATCAGGAGCCACCTGAAACAGATTCAGAGACAGAGCAGCGGAATCCGATGGCAGACATAGCTGAGAAGTTGGATGCACTCACCCATCACGTACAGGATATATCCAAGAGGGTTGCAGCTGTAGAGGTAGCACGGAGAGAACCCCCTAGGGTTTTCCAGTTTGGAGAAGGGTCGGGCGTGTCTTGCTACATACCAGATACTATTCCTATTGTGACAGCGCAGAGACCCTATATGCCCACATTCACACCCGAGGACGCAGAGACAGGAGTGTGGGGTGGTGCACAGAGGGTCAATCCAGCACCCACGCGACCCACCATGCCTACCTTTCCGGTAGAGGACGAGGGGTCAACAGCGCCAAGAGATGGGGGTCCAGCTCAATATGCAGCCGTTTTTGCAGAATGGCAGGGCCTAGGTCAGGCGTTCATGGATGCTTTCCCCTTAGATCGCTATTTCCAGTTCCGATGTGGCGGCAAAGCCCATGAGCAGGACCAACACAAGGGACGTGGATCCCACCGTGATAGTCACCGTGCAGCGAGTAAATTCCATTTGCCGATGTTTGATGGTTCGCAGAAGACTACGGCAAAGTCCTGGGTGGAGAAGTTGGACATCTATTTTCAGCTTAACCAGATGCCAAAGAGGGAGGCCATTAAGATGGCTGCATTGCATTTAGAGGGTGAGGCCCAGGACTGGTGGTTTCATGGGATGACAACACTGGGACATTCCACAGTGACGACATATGCTGAGTTCACCAGGAGAGTGGTGGAGCGTTTTGACAGGAAGGATCCAGAGCAGCATTTCTTTGAGCTAACCAAGCTCAGACAGACGGGGAGTGCAGAGGCATACATTTCAGACTTCTTGAGGGTTTCAGTGATGGTACCTGACTTATCGACAGCTCGGATGGTCTATATGTTTGTGGAGAGGCTGTCAGAGCCACTCTGGGGCCTAGTCCGGGCAAACAAACCGGCTACACTACAGGATGCTCTCAGTAAGACTCGTGACCTCGGGATGTCTTGCCCCGGGGCTCGGCCCTTATCCCCCGGAGACGGGCTTTCCGGCCCAGGGTAAGGACACGAAGGTTGCCTCCCAAGGCGGAATCCCGGGACGAGGACGGTTTGATGATGAGGCGGGGAGAGAGCCGGGGCAGGCGTTATGCTTCACTTGCCGGGAGCGCGTGGGCCGCCGGGACACAAATGTCTGGCGAGAGGCACATTTCATAGGGTCTTCTCAGGAAGCGGCGGGGAAGGGCGAGGAAGGAGTCGATGAGGAGACGGGGAGGATGTTATGCAGCGCAGAGTACCTTACCACCTCCACCACCCGATGCAGGTGGGGCATCATTCGCGCCTACTGGGGGAGCTCTAGCAGCATTACGAGGAGTCCCCAAGTATCTGACATTGCGCGTACGGGGGACAGTGCGCGGACAGCGGGTTTCGGTCTTAGTCGATAGTGGGGCCACCCACAACTTCATTGATGCCCAGATGGTTGAGCGGAGAGGCATACCGACGGAGGGCTTTGATGGGTTTTCAGTTTTGGTACCAGGAGATCAGACCATGGCATGTGCTCGATATGTACCAGAATTATCAGTGACGATGGGCACCTACACATTGACCGATCACTTCTTTGTGGTGGACATTCCGGACACCAATGTGATATTGGGAGTTCAGTGGCTTATTACCCTGGGGAAGGTCACAACTGATTGGAAGGCAATGGAGATGGAGTGGGATGATCCCAAGACGGGGAGGCATGAGAAGATACGAGGGCAGAACACATATCCACCCCAGACAGTATCAGCACACAGCATGGAGGCGACATTCCGCAAGGGAGATATAGAGTGGGCAGTAGAGTTGCGGGCTTCAGAGGTAGTAGATACGGGACGGACGGTGCACCCTGATCTACAGACTCTTCTCGACAGGTATGCAGTAGTTTTTGGGGACATTCCACCAGGACAGCCACCAGATCGGGGGTTTGAGCACACGATCGAGTTGGAGCAGGGGATACAGGCAGTGATCACCACACCGTATAGGCATCCTAAGGCCTATCGGGATGAGATAGAACGGGCCATTCAGGAGTTGCTGGCCCTTGGGCACATTCGACCCAGCACCAGTCCTTTCGCTTCTTCAGTAGTGCTGGTGAAGAAGAAGGACGACACATTACGCATGTGCATTGATTACAGGGCTCTGAACAAAAAGACCCTGAAGAACAGGTACCCCATTCCCAGGATCGATGAGTTGATGGATGAGTTGAGAGGAGCACGGTTCTTCTCAAAGATTGATTTGAGATCCGGGTACCATCAGATACGCATGAGGGCACAGGACATTCCCAAGACTGCTTTCAGGTGTCATTATGGGCACTTTGAGTTTTTGGTCATGCCATTCGGGTTGACCAACGCACCAGCTACTTTTCAGTCTTGTATGAACCACATCTTCAGGGATCATCTGAGGAAGTTTGTGCTGGTTTTCTTTGATGATATCCTTATATACAGCAGGACTTGGGAGGAGCATCTCCAACACATTGAGACTGTCTTGCACATTCTGGAGGAGCAGCAGTTCTTTGCCAAGCTCTCCAAGTGTGAGTTTGGATTGACGAATCTTGTATCGTACTTTGGACATAGAGTGGACGGGGTGAGAGTCCACGAGGAAACGTCAGGCTATCGGGGGCGGCGGAGCCACCCGAATGTAGCAGACTTTGAAGTTCATTAAATTATTGCACACAATACGGGAAGTGCGTCAAGGGCTTCTCTCAACTATTTTTTCCCCTCTGAGTTATTAAAGGAAGGGCATTGATTGGTGGGATCGGCACAGCAGGCTGATAAACTCAAAGTGATGGCTTAGTTATCGCCTAGTTAGCGTACGGATTTCTGACACCCCTTTTTCCACAAGTCTGATGCATCGGAGAGGGATTAGACATTGATGCAGGAGGGTCATCCGATTGCGTTCGAGAGCCGGAAGCTCCTTTCACACGAGAGGCTATATCCCATATATGATAAAGAGATGCTGGCCATCATGCATGCATTGGCCAAATTCCGGCAGTACCTGGTAGGTGGCAGATTCAGGGTGAGGACAGATCATAACAGCCTGAAGTACTTTCTGGAGCAGAAGCAGTTGCAGGAGAGGCAGCAGAAGTGGATCAGCAAGATCCAGGCTTACGACTTTGACATAGAGTATGTCAAGGGGAAGAATAACGTGGTGGCTGATGCCCTTTCCCGTAGACCGGCCACGTTATCACTCATGAGCCTGGACGCTGACTGGAAGGCTCGACTACTGGTTGAGTACTCCAAAGATAGATTTGCATGCGAGGTTCTAGATGGGCAGGTAGCGGATAGCAGATACAGGGTGGCCGATGAGGTCATCTATTACAGGGACAGGATCTTCTTGACTGAGGGGTCTCAGCTCAAGGAGAAGATACTCCGGGCTTCACATGATTCACCATTGGCAGGCCACCAGGGGTTCACCAAGATGTACAGGGCCATCCGGGAGAGATTTGCATGGAAGGGCCTCAAGGAGGACGTACTCCAGCATGTCAGGGAGTGCGAGGTTTGCCAGCGGAACAAGGGAGAGATGAGTCATCCTGCGGGGTTGTTGCAGCCGCTTCCCATTCCGAAGGGGAAGTGGGAAAGTATTTCGATGGACTTCATCACGGGGTTGCCCACAGTGCAGGGCAAGGACTGCATCTTCGTAGTGGTTGACCGGCTAACGAAGTATGCTCATTTCTTCGCCATTTCGGCACATCACACAGCGGCACAGGTGGCAGAGTTGTTTTTCCGGGAGGTTTTCAGATTGCATGGTCTACCCAAGACCATTGTTAGTGACAGGGACAGCCGTTTTATGGGTGGATTTTGGCGGGAGCTCTTCCGACTAGTGGGGACCGAGTTGACACCGAGCACTAGTTATCATCCCCAGACGGACGGGCAGACGGAGATAGTTAACAAGTGGCTAGAGGGCTACTTGCGTAACTACGTCAGCGGGCAGCAGAGAGCGTGGCTGAAATGGCTACATCTGGGCGAGTACTGCTACAACACAACCCACCATATGTCTATCGGTATGACACCTTTTTATGCATTGTATGGATATCATTCCCTATCTTTTGTGGACATGATGTTTGGCGTTAGCAGGGCTCCGCGAGCCAAGTTATGGATCCAAGAGAGCCAAGATATCCTCCGGACTCTCAAGGACAACATAGCCACAGCACAGAATCAGCAGAAGTTGTATGCTGATAAGGGTCGGGTGGAGAGACACTTTGAGGTAGGGACCTAGTCTACCTACGGTTACAGCCATACCGACAGTCTTCGCTCAAACAGAAGGGGGCAGAGAAGCTAAAGCCTCGTTTTTATGGACCATACAGGGTGATACGCAGGATCGGGCAGGTTGCATATGAGTTGGAACTGCCCCAAGGCAGCCGGATTCATAACATCTTCCATGTATCATGCCTGAAGAAGGCACTGGGTCAGCATGTGACAGTCACCGGGGAGCTACTGCCTACAGATGATGAGGGGCACTTGGTGTTACAGCCGGAGGCCATTATTGACACCAGGGAG
This sequence comes from Pinus albicaulis, assembly GCA_034641835.2. Lineage (NCBI taxonomy): Eukaryota > Viridiplantae > Streptophyta > Pinopsida > Pinales > Pinaceae > Pinus > Pinus albicaulis. The sequence continues at coordinate 29,117 of JAXQQM020091825.1, forward strand.
AGACAGCTGCGTAGCAGGAAGATTAGAGAGTTCTTGGTGAGATGGAAGAATTTGCCGGATGAGGATGCCACTTGGGAGGATGAGAGGATCTTACAGCATCCATCCCTTCAGTTGCTTGAGGACAAGCAACGTTTTGCCGGGAGAGACTGTAATATTCCCAATTAGCTTTGCTAATTGGAATATTTCATTTTTTATTTATTTTGCCGCTTTAGCTAGAAATAATAAATAAAGTGAGAAATAAGAGGGGTCACCTCACTTTAGTCATCTCACTTTATAAATAAAGTGTTCTTTTCCTAGTTGCTTGACGTTATAACTTAGAGAGGGGGCCTTGGGGGTCCACATGAGTATGATGGGGAGGCATCAGGCTAACCCAAGGTGAACTGCACAGGTCAAAGGAGAGTAAGGATGCAGTTAAGTTTTGGAGGGAGTTTGGCATTATAAAAGGAGGGGTTCTCACCTCATTTGGTTATGCATGATTTTATATTGATATTGAGAGCTAGACTTCTGTCTGCTTCCGCACGCCGGTTGTTTAGTCGGTCTGCAGCACTGTTTAGTGCAACCGAGTGTCTCCGGTCGGAGATCTCACCCTTAGCCTCGAGACCGAGTGCACATACCGTGGGTTATTTGCAGGTTTCACCCTTAGCCGGGGGACAGTGCCCGCCTAGTAAGGTTATTTTCGAGGTAACACCCCCTTCAGTTTCGGTGGGACTTGGTAGCAGCACCGACGGGGAGGGTGGGAGAGGAAGAAGCCCTCTTGTGGCTGCGCAGTTCTGAGGAGGAGGGACGCTGTTTCAGGAGAAGAGAGGACGCTGATCAGCCTTGGAGAGTGAAGACGCTGTTCCAGGGAGGACGCAGTCCAGATCTGAGCAAGGAAAACGATGTTCCAGGAGGAGGAAGGACGCAGAGCAGCCTTGGAGAGAGGACGTTGTTCCAGCAGGAAGAGAAGGACGCAGATCTGAAGGCACATTGATAGATCCAGCCTTGGAGATTGTAGATCTGAGCAGATATTTGCAGATCTGGTTCTGTAGGTGGCAGATCTGGGGAGATAGCATTAGATCCAGCTTGGGAGATTACAGATCTGAGGAGATATGGGCAGATCCAGCCTAGATCTGAAGAGATAACATCAGATCCAGCCTTGCAGGTTGCAGATCTGAAGAGATATTGTCAGATCTAGCATAGATCTGAGGAGAGAGCAGTAGATCTGATATAGGAGGACGCAGATCTGGAGGGACAGGACGCAGATCTGGATTGTAGGCTTCAGATCCAGCAGATCTGAGCATATGGGACGCTGATCCATCTGGGAGGACGCTGATCTGATGAGCAGGGTCATGTGAGCAGGGCTTGACAGCGTTTTTGGCCTTGAGGAGCTGAGCTTTTCATCCGGAGGGTTTGGTGACCAGCACTACATCTGTTTCAGCGCTGTCACTAGCAGGGACAGCGTTTTCATTGGTGAGGGTTTGGAGTATTGATATCAGCTTTCTTTTGGTCTTCAGCTCATAGTTCCAGTGCAGTCCAGCTTCAGTCTTCAGAGCAGTCTTCAGCCAGCTAGAACGCTGACCTTGTTGCAGCCATTATTTGTCTGAGAGAGCCTCCACTTGCCTAGGGCAAGGATAGGTGCATTTATTCTGATTTTCTTGTACTCCTCTCTATGTACTTTCAGATTAATAAAATGGCTCAGTTTTCTGGCATTCTATGTGTATTGGTTCCATGATCTGGTTCAGCATTGTATTTTCTATATCTGTCTGGCATATTTCTGTTTATTACTGGTTATTTCCCTTTGGGGATATTACAAGAGCCTTTCAGCAGGGAGGACGCAATCTTTGTTGAGCAGCGTTGTTGTGTGGTGATTTGGCCGTGGTTTCAGCGTTTTTCAGCCTTGAGGAGGTTGCGATTTCAAACGGAGGTTTTGCAGGAGGATTCAGGCCCTTTTCTCAGCGTGTTTATTGAGCTTCTGCGCTGTTCCTGGAGGCACAGCGTTTTTGTAGGAGGAGGGGTTCTGGGGGTGATTTTCGGAGGTGGTCCGTTTGGTATATGGTTTCTGGGTTTTGTCTGGAGGGTTGAGCACAGCTCGCCTTCCGATTTTCAGCTCATTCCGGCAAGGGGATCAGCCCCTAGCTTCAGTTTATTCCAGCAGCAGCAGTTTACGGCAGTTTCTTCCAGCCTCTGACATGCAGTTTCTTGTAGCAGCCATTTCCTGTTTTTCTGAGAGGGTTCTTCACTTGCCTTGAGCAAGGATAGGTGCATTTATTTTGATTATCCATTGTATCTCATTATATGCTCAGATTAATAAAATGGCTTAGCATTTCTGGCATTTTTATGTGTATTTGTTCCATATTCTTGTTCCGGCATTTTGTTCTATATAGTTGCTTGTTATTTTGCTGTGTATTACTGGTTGTTTCCCGTTGGGAATATTACAGTGGTATCAGAGCATAATTCTGGCTCAGCCTGTGGTCTATGACATTGGGAAAGAGATCATACAGAGGTTTGCTGGAATTTTGGAGAGCAATAGCAGTTGCAGTACCAAAAACGCAATTGGAAAAAGGGCCAAAATATAAAGGGTCAAATTTTGAAGTTTGGAATTAGAAGAAACGTTTTCTCGGTTTTTCTGGGTTTTGGGCAAGGATCACCTTCCCAAATTCCTGGAATTTTCTGAGTAGTTTTCAGTGGGTAAATCGAAGGTCGAAGTTAAGCAGCAGTATGGTTTTGCAGCAGCTGTGTAGTTTCTGAGGAGCCTGTAGACACATAGCAAAAAGAGCTGATGGCAAGTGATGATGATAAGAGGAGATTTAGAAAGGCATTCCAATACATACAGGAAGTGTCACAGAGACTCACTGCACTGGAGGTTAGGCAGCGGGAAACCCCAAGGGGATTTCGGATTGGTGAGGGATCAGGCACTTCCCAGCATTTGCCGGAGCAAGATGCCACTCAGCGTATGGCATCACATACACCCACACGTCCTACCATGCCCACATTCTTGCCAAAGGACACAGGGACAGCAGTACAGCGAGAGATAGATCCGGCTCGGATGGCTGGCATTTTTGCAGAGTATCAGGCTTCCGGACCGGCATTCATGGATTCTCTCACCTTCGAAAGCTATCTCAAGGTCCAGTATGGCATTAGATCCCGTGATCATCACCAGGGGCACAGGCACCACCGTGATGACCACCGCGCAGCTAGCAGATTTCATTTGCCCACGTTTGATGGCTCATCAAACAGTTCGGCAAAGTCCTGGGTGGAGAAGCTGGACATCTATTTCCAGCTTAACCAGATGTCGCAGTCAAAGGCCATTAAGGTGGCAACATTGCATCTGGATGGTGAGGCCCAGGATTGGTGGTTCCATGGGATGGCGACACTCGGGCATTCTACAGTGACGACATATGCCGAGTTTACCCGGAGAGTGGTAGAGCGCTTTGACAGGAGGGATCCGGAGTAGCATTTTGTTGAGCTGACCAAGCTCAAACAGACTGGGAGTGTAGAGACATACATTTCAGACTTCTTGAGGATTTCGGTGATGGTACCTGATTTATCTCAACATGGTTTACATGTCAGGAGGGCCGTCAGAGCCACTTCGTGGCCTAGTCCTGGCCGAACGTACCGGCATTCTTCAAAGATGCCACCAGCATCGCTGACTTACAGATGTCTTACCTGTGACTCTGACACCTTATCCCGCACGTCGGCCTTCCACCCAAGGGTAAGGACACGAGGGCTCCGCCTCCCAAGGCGAATCCTGGACGAGGGCAGTTTGATGATGAGGCCAGGAGAGAGCTGAGGAGGAAGCAGTTGTGCTTCACTTGCCAGGAGCCATGGGCACCAGGACACAGGTGTGCGGCAGGGAAGGCACACTTCATTGAGGTCTTCTCCGAGAGAAGTGGAGAAGAGGATGAGGGAACACAGGGTTGCAGGGAGTCCGAGGGTACACCTAGTGTGACACAGGATTCACCCTCCTTGGAGACCTCCTTGGCCATGTCGGTTGATGTGGTAATGGAGAAGGTAGAGCCTACCTCAGTAGAGCCATCCATTGAGGTGATGACCGGAGTCGCGTCCGAGTCTTCGGGTGGTAGCAGCACACAGATGGGTGCAGTGTCAGGGGATGTATCCACCTTCGATGAGGCACTAGTAGATACAGAGGTACTGGATGATGGTCGCAGACAGCAGTATCATCGGCTTCGGACGGACCTTCGAGTTTTGAGAGAGAAGGCCACGTCAGTACGGGAGGCCATTTTGTTGCAGGACCAGGAGCTGGAGGGTATGAGAGTGACTTGTGCCAAGTCGGCGGCCAAGTTGGTCCGCGTTGGGGAACAACTAGATTCCATGATGGTACAATCAGAGGGCACGTTGGAGTGTCAGATCATTTCCCTTCAGGTATGCATGGATGGGACTAGCAGTGTTGTTGGGTCATCTCTTCCCGTTGGAGAGAGAGAGGCAGAGCCACCTAGTCAGATCTCATATGTTGACTTGGATAGCGGTATGAGACGATCAGAGTTGCACAGGGTACAACATCCACATGTTGAGGTTGGATGGCGAGAGATTTTGAGTTGGTACTCGATGGAGCGGACTATGGAGATAGTGATGGATCCGAGTATAGCTCAGCAGGAGTTTCTACGCATGGGGATTACAGGAACCCCAGATTGGCATTGGGATCCAGGCGGGCTCACCTATCATTTCGCAAGCAGGTCGGTTGACTATGTCTTGGAGGATATATTTGGCCTAGCAGTAGAGCATGCGCATCCGCTGGAGGAGTTTCGGTCAGCTGCAGTGGCCAACCAGTTTATGGGCAGACTCCCTAGGTTGTTTTGGTATGACACTCGTACACGGGATCACGGGGTGGTCAGCAGACCTTGGCAGGAGCTTGTCGGAGGAGGTGGCATTGGCAGGCCACCAGATGGCATCTTGTATGGGGCCAAGGATTCTTCACCTTTGTGTAGGGCACGGAGGACGCAGCAGAGCCGAGCAGTGGTGGTAACACTACTGACACACAGGGAGATTCGCTTCTCGGACCCCTTGAGGAGGATTTGGAGTGATGATCCTTTCATCGGTAGGTATAGTGATACGACGGTGGAGACGATGTTACCGGTTGATGGTAGTCGGACATGTAGAGACACAGCTCTATGTCATCACATCCAGGGGTGTGTGGGAGCCTCTAGCATTGAGTGGTGGATTGCCGGTGGACATGGAGTAGCATGGTGGTGTGCCATAGTGTGTGGGAATGCATTGTGGAGTAGGAGTATCCTACATCACATTGAGAGCATGCAGAGAGTGACCGATGCCTGGACCCAGTCAGGGCACGAGAGGGTACAGGGTGCTACAGCAGCAGCACATGGTATCCAGCAGTATACCGAGGTGTGCCTCAGTGTGCAGTGGCATGTTGAGGAGTATATGGATGATCAGTGGTATGCGAGGACATACGGTGCTGCACAGCAGGGTCTTAGAGTATTGCATCCAGGGAGACTCGCAGTCAGGAACACTGGGCTTACCTTTGGGGGTATCTCACCCAGGATCGATGAGGTGGCGGAGGTAGGACAGGAGGGCATTCCTTCTGTATGCCAGGGTGAGGACTCTCTTTCATATGAGTCCATAGGATCAGTTGAGGTTGCTTCTGTGGAGCAAGAGCAGTCATGCAGGTATGACGACAGTGGATTGCAGCCGTATTACAGTGTGCAGGGTGAGCAGTCAGGGGACTGTATAGGAGATACTCTGGGTGATGAGCCACTTGTGATGCTTCAGCTAGAGCAGCACATGATGGAGCCTGAGTCAGCAGAGGAGGATACTATGGACATCAGGCATGACAGTTCATTGGGGGAGGTCCAGATGGGTGCCCACATTGAGCCTATGATGGATATGTGGCTAGCATTGGGGTCATCCTTTGAGGTGGAGCAGTCAGATGCACAGACACCGAGGACCGTGACAGCAGCTACAGATCCATATCCACTGGAGATGTTGGAGGTAGATGTGACAATTTGGCAGTGGGAGATTATTACGGGTTGGCGAGAACCTTCCAGGCACGTTCCACATGCAGTTGTTGTTGCTACATCAGATGCTTCCTCCAAGAGGGACTGGCGGGAGATCATGAGTTGGTACCCTCTTGATGGTGTGGTATTCTTCGTAGGGAGCATAGTGGAGCAGGGGCCCTTGGACATAGTATATGTTACAGATCCCAGTCGGCAGGAGGGCACCAGTTGTCATTACTTCAGGACTCCTTCCCAATTTCAGGGGAGCAGGATCAGCATGGGATTGAGTCATGACTTGGATTGGAGAGAGGTGATGAGTTGGTATGCAGTTAGAGAGGCAGCATATGCAGTTACAGGTACATCACAGCAGGAGCCTGGGAGCATTGATGCTTATTGGTGGTCTTCACCTCTTAGAGCATTAGTCATAGCCAGAGGCAGTGCACAGTCCGAGCCGTGGGACTTGGGCGATTATTGGCCACGGTGGCGATGGGATCCGGGAGGATTATTGGTTGGCTGGTACTGTGAGAGGTCACTTTGGGATCCTGGCATTGAGATATCCCATCGTATCAGGGTGATGCAGGAGACAGAGAGGTTTCAGTGGGACCCGGGCACATTTTGCAGTATCGGTGGGGAGCATCAGCTAGAGAGTAGGCTTGTTCAAGCATTGCTTGAGAACAAGCAATTTTTGCCGGAGGAGGATGCCACTTGGGAGAGCGAGCAGACTTTACAACATCCATCACTTCAGTTGCTTGAGGACAAGCAACGTTTTGCCGGGGGAGACTGTAATATTCCTAATTAGCACCGCTAATTGGAATATTTGATTTTTGTATAGTTTTGCCGACTATAGTTAATTAATAAATAAAAGTGAGAAAAGGGGTTTAACTCACTTAAATAAAATAAAGTGTTTCCCTAGTAGAGGCAACGTTGTAACTTAAAGGGGAAAGCCTTGGGGGTCCACACACACATGAGAGAGGCCTCACGTAAACTCCTAAGGTAACTGCGCAGGTCAAAGAGGAACTCAAGGACGCAGATAGGGTTTTAAGGGAGCTAGCACTATAAAAGGTGGGGGTTTCACTCCATTTGGCATTATGGATATGTTATTGATATTGAGAGCTAGACTTCTGTCTACTTCAGCACGCCGGTTGTTTAGTCGGTCTGCAGCACTGTTTAGTGCGAACTGAGTGTCTCCGATCGGAGATCTCACCCTTGGCTCCGGGGGACTTCGAGTGCCTGCTCGAGCAAGGTATTTCCTTCAGTTTCTATAGGTGGTTTGCAGTGGATTTTTGGGTGGACGTTGCAGAGGAGTTGGCCTCTTGGAGTGACTGCGCAGTCCAGGAGAGAGGATGCAGTTTCAGCAGGGAGGACGCAGTCTTTGTTGAGCAGCGTTGTGGTGTGGTGATTTGGCCGTGGTTTCAGCGTTTTTCAGCCTTGAGGTGGTTGCCATTTCAACCGGAGGTTTTGCAGGAGGATTCAGGCCCTTTTCTCAGCGTGTTTCTTGAGCTTCTGCGCTGTTCCTGGAGGCACAGCGTTTTTGTAGGAGGAGGGGTTCTGGGGGTGATTTTCGGAGGTGGTCCGCTTGGTATATGGTTTCTGGGTTTTGTCCGGGGTGGTGAGTTCAGGTGGTCTGCCGATTTTCAGCTGATTCCGGCAAGGGGATCAGCCCCTAGCTTCAGTTTATTCCAGCAGCAGCAGTTTACGGCAGTTTCTTCCAGCAGCTGGCATGCAGTTTCTTGTAGCAGCCATTTCCTGTTTTTCTGAGAGGGTTCTTCACTTGCCTTGAGCAAGGATAGGTGCATTTATTTTGATTATCCATTGTATCTCATTATATGCTCAGATTAATAAAATGGCTTAGCATTTCTGGCATTTTTATGTGTATTTGTTCCATATTCTTGTTCCGGCATTTTGTTCTATATAGCTGCTTGTTATTTTGCTGTGTATTACTGGTTGTTTCCCGTTGGGAATATTACAGAGTGTTGGGGCACTCATCAAGTTGTGGTCTGATCTACAGGGCATTGGGGCATCCTTCTGGTTGCAACAGGGTATTAGGGTCTAGTAGCGTCCTACAGGTTGTAGCCTGTGAATTAGGGGGTTGATGCCTCCCTCGGTTGTAGCTAAAATCTGGATGTAATCAATTTTCTTATAACAAGGAGAACACAATTACTAAAGAAGTGTTCGGTGGTTTTTGACCCGGAGGGGGTTTTCCACCTAAAAATCTCTGTGTCATTTGTTTTATCTTTCTATATTTTTGTATGGCGTTGTCTACTATTGGTTACTGTTTATGATCATCTGAAGAAGAACAATAATAATAACTGAAAATTAACTAATGCTCTGAAAAAGATTAAAAAGTGTTAATTGCTAAGAAACACTGATTCACCCCCCTCAGTGTTTCCAACAAAGTGGAGTGGGTAAAAAAACACTATTGAGCATGCCAAGTGCATTACAAAACACATCTACAACCACTCATGGGTATGGAGCCTAATGAGGAAAATCATTGGGGGCAAAGAGCTTGTTAGGCCTGCAATTACGTGAGTTGCAACTCACTTCCTCATGTTGCAATGTCTCAATTCTCAACAAAAAAAATTGAAGAAAATGTTTTCTTCGGTGGGCTCGTAGACAAGATGTCAAAGGCACCAAAAAGAAAATTTTTGACAACTATTTTTGGAAAAGGTCTGCAGAGCTTGTGAGAATTACCGAGCCCCTTGTTAAGGTGCTATGAATGGTGGATGGGGAAAAATTGGCCACGGGCTACATTTACGAGGTTATGGATCAGGAAAATGAACAACTTACAAGGATAAGTTAGCTAAATATGGGCATATATGGGATATCATTGATAACAAATGGAACAATCAACTCCATCGTCCTATGCATGCAACTAGGTATTTTTTGAACCCAAAGTATCATTATAAAGCTCAGCTGAGAGATCTGCAGGTTGGAGAGGTTAGAGATGGATTGTATGATTGCTTGGAGTGCATTGTCCCTAACCATGCAGACCAGTTGGAAATACATAGACAACTTACTCTTTTCAGTATGGCTACTGGTACCTTTGGAAAAAACTTGGCAAAGATGGCAAGAGATGTGGATCAACCAGGTAAGCAATTTCAATTTGTTTTTCATTTAAATTTCAATTGTTTACAAATTTACAATTCAAATTATTTGTAAATATTTGTAAATAAGTAATGAAATGAACTAAGGTACTAAATTACTAATTAACGTCTTTTTCTTTGCAACACATTGGTGGGAGTCATTTTGCAACCAATGTCCTCAATTGCAAAAGTTTGCAGTTAGAGTCTTCAACCAAACTTGTAGTGCTTTAGGTTGAGCACAATTGGTATGTTTGTTAGCGCATACACACAAAGAAGAGAAATTGTTTGGAACAAAAACAGTTAAATGATCTTGTCTTCATGCAATACAACCTTCGACTAAAGTGCAACCAAATGATGAACAAAAGACATGATATAGATCCCATTGTGCTGGACGATATTGATCCAACATCGTAACGCGTGGAGGAGATTGAAGATCCTAACTTTTATGCAGATTTTGATATTGACATGGCATTAGGGGGGAATGAAGCAGGTTTGGTAGCGCCATCAGAACCAGAATTAGCAGCTACATCAAGCAAAGGAAAACAACTAATGGAAGGCACTAGTCGTGCAGCTCGACCAACTCATGCTTCCATTAGGTCCACTTCTATTGTTATTTATGGCAGTGCTACAACTGAGGTTGCAGATGAGGCTGAGCCATCCTCAGACTCTGATCCAGATTATGTTTATGTAGCTCCTGTTGATGATCTTGTGTCTAGTAGCCATGATGAATTTGATCACTAATATGTAGCTCATGTTGATCATTGATATATACCAGTAGACTTATAGTCTAAGTCTTGTAGTACGCCAATGGCCACATAGCTTGTAGCATTGGTTTTGGACTTTATAGGTCATTTAAAGCCTCATTGCTTAGGTATTTTGTCAATCATATGTGTTGCACTCGGTGCCATTTTGAGATATTCACCTTTACATGGTATATAGATGAGCAAACTTTGCATATTTTGTCTTTATTGGTTTGGAATCATGATTTAAATCTTAAAAATAGTTTTTTTCCATTAAAAATTAATCATTTCATGTATTTTTTTTAAAATCAATTCATTTAAATCTGACCAGTCTCGGTTCAACCATTTCTAGTTTGAAACCCGGTTCACTAGGTGGACCAGTCCAATCACCGGTTTCAGTTTCTAAAACTATGGTAAAGACAGAGCGTGAAAAAGAAGCATGAATTCCACCTTTAAAACCTTCATTCAAGCATAAGGAAGAGAAACATTTGATGAAAATTACCAAGGTAAGCACATTCACCAAGAAACAAACTAGAACATATCAACACATGAATTCTCAGCTTGAAACACTATGTTTTTCTGATCACTAGTTACCTATGATTAACCAGCATAAACAGAGCACATATGTTGGATGGTGTTGTCATTGATGTCAACCCATGGAGTTGATTGGGTTTGAATTTAACCAAAAACATTAGTCATTGATTTCAAATGGTTAATGAATTCTTCCTAGTAATTGTGAGATTACATCAATATGGAAGTTATATTGTTGGATGGTTGAAGACCCAAGTCCAAGGGTTTGGGTTCCTTGACTGAGGATGTACCCCGACCTTGTCGAGGGTTTGTGAAGGGTCAAACCATTGAGTTTGTGTTGGAGATCTAGGTCATTAGATTCTCCTCGAAGAGATGTTTCTATTGATATGTGGTACACCCCATGGTTCCTCCTGGTTTGAGAGAAAATTGAGTTTGAAATTGAAGAACCAGTTTTCTAGGCTAAAAACCTAGGGGTAGTGACATGACACCTCCTCCTACGATTGTCAATATATAACATTGTTTATCACCGTAATCTCACCA
>JAXQQM020060097.1:0-45529 GCA_034641835.2 Pinus albicaulis
GAAGGTTGCTCCACATACCATTTCGCAGCTATTCCGGTTAGGGTGTGCTGAAATAGTCTCAGCAGAATAATATCATCAATGATGTTGTTTGACGAAAACCACAAGTGGAAAGTCATTATGTGATTTCCTAGGTCTTCCAATTTCTTCCCTTCGAACTTTGAAATGTCCGAAGGGAGCTTCGTGGGAATGGGGGGTCATGTTGGGTTGTGTGAAATAGGGTCATTCATTAATTTGGTTAGATCGGGTAAGTTCAACGATGCTAAGAACGGTGACTGTGGATTGAAAGCCATTCAAGACTGTGAAGACACAATGTTCTGGTTAGGTATGGGGTTTGTCTATGACGTACCTAGTTGTGCATTCACTTGGCTTCCCGAATGGGTAGCACTCCTCTGCCCCCTAGGGGTTGTGGGAGGAGTGGTATGTGGTGACCCTATGGGGGTTTCTACTGGTGTGGCATTGGGTGACCCTCGGGGGTTCCCAACTAAATATGCCTCGATAAAGGATGAAGCAATAAGGGTGGTGGTGTTCTGTCTTTGACGCTTAAATGGAAAAATACCTGGAACTCCTCTCAATAATGGGGGGAGGTCCAAAAGATGTTTAGATCGACGAGGTCCCGTTGGGTTTGTTATGGTGTTGACTAGGTATGGTTTTGGAAAAAATATTCAGTTTTATGAGAGGTAAAGTATCAAAGCAAAAATGGTGACCACATACATAAAACAAAGTGAAAACAAAAGTTAATTTTCCTTTAAATTATTTCTATGTGATCAATCAATCAAAAAAGAGGTTTTGGTTGTTTTTGCGCATGATACTCAAAATCCTAGAGACCTAAAACGTCCTCACACTCTCAATTGTAACTGGGCCTTGCGAAGATATCTTCTGGCAGGTACTGGGGCTAACGTCCCGAAATAACTGGCGACGCCTTCCAACATCCGAAGAATCAACCAAGGTAATGGGTAGAGGATCTAGTGATGCCTGCACTATCACCTATAGGGAAGGATGCCCTAGATTTGGCCACCAAGTACCATCGTCCCACGTGAGCATTCGAGTCTTGAGCTTCTTGGTAAATCAACTACCAGTACCCAGCATTAGATGGGTCAAGTAGCCCCAAATAATACCACACGCACTCGACCTAAGCTTAACCCCCACTAAATCGGGTCTCTGTGGCGCTCAAGTTTTCTTTTCCGTGGGTGGATAGATAGATTTTAAGGCTCCCCAATCACTCAACTTCTATGTCTCGAGATGAAAACTAACCATGGCGGCTTATTGGATTCCTACCCCCATGGTCCTAACCTGAACTATAATTTTTCTTGTGGCTCCTGTGGGGAAATTTAATGAGTTTAGTTAGGTTAGTTTTAAGGAGTCTTTACTTCAGTTATGGTGTGGAAGCGTGTGAGAAAAAAGTTAATAATCACACAGTTTTAAGATGTGGATATGCGGTGATCCTTTACACGTCCCCTATTAATCTATGTTTGATTGTTCCTTGCTATAAGCAAATCATGTGCAGATAGTAGGCCGCTTACAACTTTTGCCTAATTAATCTAAGTGATTAACTAAAGGGAGATGGAAAATTATCGAAAGAGAGCTTTCATATGCTTGGATAGGGTCACCAAAAGGTGCAAAGGCAGTAGAGATTACTTCTCTTAAGATAATCAATTCCTGGTCCCAACTCCTAGTGCAAAAATTTAAACTAAAATTAATGATCTAACTAGGAAAAAATGAAAACTAGCTAAGCATATGTGGATTAGGTCCAAGATTAGGGCCACTTACTCCAACTAATTGTCTATGTGTTTTTTGGTTTCTATTTTCACAAAAATAAGTTATTTCAGATTGCAATTAAATTCCCCCCTACTTAAACTATGTGGTTTTCTGTGAAGATAAACTTTTAAAATTTAAAACTAGCAACTAGCAACACTAAAACGCAGCCAAAATCATGTTCTAAACAGTCGTGGGACACCACATAGAGTGTTGGTAGTTTTTCTCTGGGTTGCCAACCACTTTATAATTGGGAAATTGAGGAAAATAGCAGAGAATTTTGGTCTCTGGTTTCCACGCAGAAAAGCATTACACAAGCGCGCAACTCACGCACAGGTTAGAGCTAAACTCGTGCAACTCGCCGCATCTGTCTGAGAAAAATGCGCACGATTTTCTTGCAAATGGAATTTCTGGAACTTTTGAAATTTATAATTTCACTATGGGTGAATGAGTAGAGAAGAAAGGAAAGGGAGTGTCCCAACAACACTCCAGAGTAGAGAGAAGGTCCCTGCAACACAAGAAACCACATAACTAAAAAATTAAAGCTCGTGGAGTCGTCAATCCTATGGTTGTGGTTTTGGTGCACAAGTGTACCAATCCATCGGTGCTTAGGAGGAGTGGTTTTTGCCTCTAAGATTTGGTCACAGGAAGAAAAATAAGGTTAGCCAGTTAGTGGAAGACATGATATAAAATATAGAACAAACTAAATCATGATATAGTATGCATATATAAAGAGAAAACACAACCAAACTAAACATAAACACAAAAGTTCATAAATATTCAAACATAAAAATAATACTAACTGCTGAATCAAAGTACCCTCTTATTGCTTGCTGTTAGGAAGAAAGATACTACGTTTACAGTCTTGCCAAAGGTCCCTTAGAACTATGGAGTTCTAAGACCCAGTGCAAGGACGTTTTTACTTTTTAGTTACTATCGCAAGGTCTCTCTCTCTACTCCAAATGATTTAAGTTGTTGGATGGCCAACAACCGAATCCTTTCTCTACTTCTGCTCTAGATTGCACACTACTAGATTGCTCATGGGAAATTTTTCTAGCATAACAATGTGCTCTCTCTTTGCTCATCTTTTGGTGGCCTTTTATAAGTGAATTCAAATTCTCCTTCCCTCTCTTGGTACATTGGTGTATGGTGATCCAAGAGAGAGGGTTGATTCCTTTGTGTGCCACTTTATTCCTTTGTGTGCTCCCTTGAGGTCCCAAGGTGGCTTAGGCAGATGTCCTTGGGCAGCCTCAAGTGGGGGATTATCTCATGGAGTGTGCCAAGTGGTCCCGGAAAGTGACTTCTGCCACTCCCAGGACCGCGCAGATTTTTGAGGGAAAACCGCGCAAAGGCGTGCTTATCGAAGAAAAATGTGCACAAAGGCGAATTTTGCCTGAGTATTTGGTGCACAATTTGATTTTTCCTCTTGACCTTAGAGATTTTTTAAAATTTTCAGATCCTCTAATGTGCCTCAGCCTTATAAATCCTTTTGCCTTACATTAAATAATGTCATCTTTGCTTGTCCGATTTTCTAGTGATAACGACTGAGATTGGTACCATAACCTTCCAGAGACAGCCAGGTAAACCCTTTCAATTAAAATATGTAATGCATGTAGCAGGATTGATGAAAAATTTAGTTTCAGTTGCAATGTTGGTGGATAGAGGCTATGATGTTGTTTTTAGTGTGTTAGAATCCTGTAATTTACAGTATCACAAGGTGACTGAGTATCTCATCTAGGTAAATTTTCATATTGTACTTGAATGTAAATCTTCAAATGATTTCCAAAGAAAATATGAAAGAAGAAAAGAAAAGAGAGTATTAAAAAAAAAAAAAATCCCAAAAAATAAGTAATACTGAAAGTGGTGCAAATAAAAATTCCACTAATTTTTAGACAGGTGTGTTCAATCATACAATTTAAGCATGATTGTACAATTTTGAAATTTTGATGATAGGTTAGATAATGAATATTGGCCAAACAACCTAATCTTGGCCAATCAGTAGATAGGTAGAAATGAAATTGGTTCAACAATTTAATCTGAACCAATGGGAGAAATAAGGGAAAGAGGTTAGGTTAGAGTTTCAAAGAATAAGATGTTCTAGGGTCTGCAAGTCCAAATGCACCCAGCTAAAGAACAAAAAATGTTAGATTATTAGTTTGGGTAGGGAGAGGTGAAGAACAGAAAGAGTGGAGAAAATATGCTATCTTTCTTATAGAGTGCAGTTTAATGGTCTCATGTTTCTATGGTCGAAGGAGAAAAATCAAAGGATAAGGGGAATGTTCTAAAGTTTAGGAATTGAGTTGTATTTAAAGGCTATATGGAATATTTTAGGACATATTTCATTTTATCCTAAGTCCCAAAAATTATTTTCCCCTCTTATCACATAATACGTCCCATCTCACTAACCGACCCCCATATTCTTCTCATCTCCACATACCACCTCATCATCCGACGACCACCGTAACTTTTCAGCCCCTCCTTAGCTTCCGAACGTTAACTTCGGGGGGTGGGGAGGGGGGCGGGGGAGGGTATGAAATAAACGGTATTCGATACCGCCGCTGCTGCTACGTGGCACGCCCAGGTCACTTCGCACTCCCCGCCCCCCCACTCCTTACCATTTAACACTAGCCCCCCCCCCCCTCCGAAAGAGGTTTCTGTCACGCTTGAAACCACTGCACTCGCCTAACAACATTGCGAACGTTGTCGAGTATTTTTGCGCCACATAACCCCTCCATGTCACCTCCACTCCCACTAGATAACCGTTGCACGGTGTCGTTACGCCATTGCACTGCCTACCTGTCCCCTCCATCCAATCAAATCCACTCCCACTAAATACCCGTTGCACATTCAATTGGTTGGGCCGTTGTCCAACGTGCCCACGCCAAGCCAACGTTCACCCAATTGCATGTTAAAACACCAATTCAGTACCAGAGGCAAATTTTACCTTTGATACTGAGTTCAATTGATACACGTGATTAAGTTGCAGGAAATTAACATTCAAAGATCAGTGAAAAATATTTAGTTCATTCGTGGGAAATTATCAATGCTCTGCAAAGTATGTTCACAGCTCCCCTATTATTTTCCCCTTCCCATTCTAATTTAAGATTCTCCCTTTCTAATATCCCTTCTCTTCTTACTCCTATTATTTCTCTCCACAGTGAAATTCGTCACAGCTCATAGAATGACTCCAAAGCCAGATCAACAAACATTCAATCCTATGGTCTACCCTCAGGTGGACCTGGATCACTTGGCTTTGGTAGACAGAGATTTAAAAATCCACGAGACAGAGTTAGACTCCGACCTATTCGATGTCTACTGCTGGCTTGAGGAAAAATTACTGAATGAGGTGGATGGCATTGGCCTTTGGGAGAATAAATTGCCTTACTATATTTTCCCCAAAACCCATAGCTTCCCAGAATTCATTAGGAAGTGCCATGCCTGCTATAAAATCAATCAGAGGACTGTAGTGACCCTAGCAGGGGAAATCCTGTTTACCATCAATGCCCAATCAATCCAACAGATGATGCAGGCCCCCTCCATTGAAGGAACCATTCCCTTCTCCTATGAAGCTATGAGAGAATTATACCAGAAGATGGAATTTTCTAGTAGAGCCAAGAATTTGGAACTCTTCATGGCCACTGATGCCCCAATGCCTAAAATAAACCCTCCATACCCTGCATCCTCCTTCCCTAGTAGAACCCATCAGATTGTGACTATTTTGTACTATTTTCTAGGATATCATACAGACCAATGTGTTGATGAAGCCATGATAAGATTCCTGTCTATGATTTCAGTAGAGTCTAAACCCTCAACCATGTTTAATTTTTCCCAATTCCTGGTTGATGCCATCCATGACCAAATTTTGAAGTTTTAGACAGAGGAGGTGTTCAAATACACCTCTTTTTTGGTCTACATGTTTGTTTATTTTCAGTCCAACATGTTCCAGTTGATTCTGAGACTCAATCTGTCATATTTTGGACCACCCTATTAATGAAAGAAAATAAAAATTATACATAAAAATATTTTGTGGATTTATTTGTGCACCCAACCATCAGCACACTCAGCAGTGCAACAGAGCCAAGGGTGAATGAAGAAATCAAGAAAACTATGCAGCTGACAGATCAAGTAAAGACATCGGATTGGTACTTGTACCAAAATTATATAGAGATCCAAGTTTATGGGTGTGAGTTGGCCCCCTAAAAATTGCCAAAGTTCCTCTCCATGAGGATCTTTGCATTGGAGTATATAAGACAAATGATACATGCAGATAAGCTCCATTTTGTCTCTGCAAAGAATAAGTCCTAGTTCAAAATCAAGGCACAAATTGGGCCTTTCATTTGTAACAACAGAACAACAGGGGAGGAGGATGATAAGATATTGAAGGAGATAGGTTTCAGACACAGTTTCACCTAGTATTATGACCATGCAGGGAGTTGGCCCCCTACAAATTGCCAAAGTTCCTCTCCATGAGGATCTTTGCACTGGAGTATATAAGACAAATGATACATGCAGATGAGCTCCATTTTGTCTCTGCAAAGAATAAGTCCCAGTTCAAAATCAAGGCACAAATTGGGCCTTTCATTTGTAACAACACAACAACAGGGGAGGAGGATGATAAGATATTGAAGGAGATAGGTTTCAGACACAGTTTCACCTGGTATTATGACCCTGCAGGGATCATCTCCAAGAAGAGAGTGGAAAACATGTCAACACCTTATGTCAACACACACAGGCTTGAAATTGAACAATATGAAAATGAAAAAGAATGGGTGGCCAACACACTACAAGAAGATGAAGAACATGTGATTTCCACCTCAGGCATCCAAACCCCAATCCCACAGGAAAGGAAGGGTGCAGAAGGCAAAGAAGACAAGGAGAAAGAGCCAGAGAAAGAATTAGGGAGCTAGAGGCCAAGAGAGGATCAGTCACCTTCGGTGACTGATACCTCTAGAAAAGAATTCAAACTAAAATATAGGAAGAGGGCCAAAATTCACATGGATATCGATCAAGGGGGTGAATCATATCAACAGACAATAATTCACATCATAGACACCCCTAGGTCATCTCTAGCAGGTGGTTAAACAATGGCCTCCCCTACATCTTCAGCCACAATGTCTATTCAACAACATGGTATACATACATATACCTCCAGTCCTGCCATAGAAGGCCAATAAAAATTAGTCCATGCTGTATTCAGAGAGATAAAGTTGAAGAACGAAGTATTGAAGACCCACACTTACAACCAATTTTGGAAGAAGACATGAAGTTCACAAAGCAGGTTGCTATCTGCCTTTGACACTGAAAAGGGGAGGATGCAAATGGAATTTCTAGAAGCCCTAGTCCCTGTTAAACACACACATGGTCAACAAGAAAGTAAACACACAAGGAGGAAATATAGGAATGAGTTATGTTATTATTCACCATAGATGTACATTTATAATACAATGGTGTGACTCTTGGATTCCATTCCAAGTGGTCTCTTGGACTCCATTAGTCCATTCACCTTCTACACCTACCCGTTGAGGATTAAGTGTACAACATTCCCCCCTTAATCCGAAGGGGTATGTGTGAGTCCAAGAAGAGAGTTGTAATACAAATCTGCAAAGTATGCATGGCAGCACTTAGGCTGAATCAACTCTCTGAAATGTTGGCATAAATATAGGTGGTTTAAGGATGGCCACCAACACTGGAACGCTTAGTGCAGTTCATAGAACTCTTCCAAATATGGCAAGAAGTTGAGGGCTTCTGCTAGAGGAAGTGTCCCTCATATTTGAAGAGGAAGAACTTCAACCTAGAAAAAGGGAGGTCTACAACCTGCGATGGTTTACGGATGACCACCAACTCTAGAATGCTTAATGCATTTCCTGGAACTCTACCAAAGCTGGAAATAAGCTGAAGTCTTCTGCTAGAGGAAGTGCTCGGAATTCTTTGAAGAGGAAGAATATCAACCTCGCATCGATGGTTTAAGGCTATCCACGAACCAAAGGAATGCTCATGGGCATCCGTGTCTTTGGCTACAACTCTGAATATGGAATGACAAGTTGTGGCTCAGGCTCGCTTGAACTACTGTGTCTCTGGCTACAACTGTGAATCTGGAATGACAGGTTGTGTCTCAGGCTTGCTTGATGTGACTTTGAAGCTTGTAGATGACCACCATTTCCCCCCTGTTAGGTACAAGGTGAGATGATGGCGAAAACTCAACTGCAAGTTTGCTCAATATTTTAGAACAAGTTCTGACATGTGACTTAAACATCTTCTTGGTTGTTGATGCCCATTGCCAAGAAGCGATCCATCCAAGATGAATCTTTTCTCTTTTAGGAGGCTTGTTTCTGAAGCATCTGTGTGAAGGATGGATGTGCCAACCACAATGCTTGCATGGGTGAATATCGAAACAGTGATATTTCATATGGCCAACTTGATCACAGTGTTGGCATTTTTCAATTTGTTGTTGCTGTTGTGGAAGAGGAGAAGGATCTGGAACAGCTGAAGGTGAAGTATCATGAAGAAATCCAGCGCTCTGAAATTGAATGGGCTTGTAGTAGTCCAGAATATGAAAGGAAAATTCCTTTTCATATCCAGGAGCAGTTCTATGCTTGTTGTGGACAAGCTCTTCCCAAGGTCTGATGATGGGCTTGGGAAGTGAAGCGTGAGATTCTGCATCTGCATACAAATATGCTTTTTAACTAGGCACTGAATGTGAATCAATCACAACATTATTGACTTGCTGAATGTGGGAGTCTCTTTCAATGTTTTGAACAAAAACAAGTTCAGAATGATGACTCCATTGCTGTAACTATTCTTGTTGGAATTGAGATTCAAGCTGCAAAAAATCTATCTTTTCATGTGCATCTTGTAGAAATAACTTAATATTAGACAAGGTGTCCCTGCTGATTTTAACCGTGTCTCCACCTGTAGATAAGATTAGAGTGCTTAATAACTCTAACAATCCATGAATTTTCTCCATGGTTCAAATAAATCAAGTCAACAAATGAACCTTCTAGTTTTAATGAATACAAATAGTTCTCTTTTACAAACAATAGTGGTGCCTCTTTCCTATGGAAAATCTCAGCCACAAGTGTGTTGAAAAACTTGGGAGAGTTAGTATTTTCATTTGCTAGCAGCTAGGAATTTTTTATTGAAATCTCGTTGGAAGCCAAATATATCAAGATTTCAATGAATGAGAAAAATGATACCAATCGACATATAAACTTCAGGGCATTCAAAATGCACATACTTCAAGGCTCCAACACAAAATTTAATGCAATTTGATATTAAACTAGTCTCCATCGTTAAAAATGCACATATAGTCCAAGAGTTATGAACTAGACTGTTCAATACCAATGCATGGCCATAATATTTTCTTGGTGTCGATTCTACATTCTTCAACAAAATGTCGATGCAGATCTTAGTACGTTACATTGTTTACTCAGTAAAATGAGGTCTGGACCAGTAGGGTCGAAAACCTCTTCACCACCATAAAAACCAAAT
This sequence comes from Pinus albicaulis, assembly GCA_034641835.2. NCBI lineage: Eukaryota > Viridiplantae > Streptophyta > Pinopsida > Pinales > Pinaceae > Pinus > Pinus albicaulis. Next base: position 9,241 of record JAXQQM020060097.1, read on the forward strand.
ATTATGTAGGGAAGTGATTTACCATCCTCTGTAAAATAATTCTGTCATATAATTCGAGCCATAAAGCAGTCTAACTCAAAATAATAAATTGAGACATTTATTTTGTTGAAAATCGACCTAGAAACCTAAATGAATGGTAAGGGCGGTGTAGCGCACATTCAACGCACCGTTCCCATGATGCGTTCTCGCCATGGAGATAGGACAGTTTCAATGCATTTCGAAGATTGCTTCAACAAATTCATAATAATCAAACAATCTAGTGTTCTAACTAGCGTATGGGTTTCTTACTGGCTTCAACGCAGAGAATCATAGTTCAACACTCATACCTGGAATTACACATGGAAATAGTGTTCCAACTACTAGAAAAATATTTTAACATGAGTTTAATTAACACACAGTCTTCTTGAATGATCCTAGACCAATGTACGCGCAACATTCAACATTGTTGGCACGACTCCTCTTATAGAAATAGAGCAATCTATTTCGACTTTCCCCTTAGTGGATTCTTGAATCCTTTGACTTCAACGTAAAGGGAGAGGGTGCCTATCAAGCTATGGGAGACCTCCTTGTTGATTCTGGATGTGTCGACGATGAACTAGAGGCTCGCCTAGTTTGTGGAAAACTGTCTAAAAGGAGTGCTAGTGGAATGCGATAGTGTCGAGAGTTGGTGCTGCGGGAGCAGTGGCAGTTCTTAAGCATAGAGGAGTGGTAGCTGCTGGTGTTGTATGGCCAGTGGATGACTGTGTACACCACATGGATGGGAGGCCTGATGACTGTGTACACCGCGCGGATAGGAGGCCTGATGCAGCAGTGGGAGTCCGACGATGTAGGGAGACCGGTGGTGTAGGGGTCAAGCTGCATTGGGAAGGCCATAAGTGTAGAGGTCGAGCAAGTGAAGGGTCAATTGGAGGGCCGACGGTGAGCATCGAGCGACGAGGGCCAAGGGGAATATAATTCGAGGGCAACGTGGCTGAGTGGGAGGCTGTATGTTTCCTGGGAGTGTGAGGCCAAGCAGAAAGTCCAAGCAGCGATAAGATTTGTAGTGTATGGAGGCAGGAGGTCGAGCACCGAGGCCACGTAACGTTATTGTGTGAGGACCTGTGGGTACTAGAGGCCGAGGACCTGTGTATGGAGGTGAAGGCTCAAGAAGCAATGGATAGAGGCCAAGAGTAGCCGATAGTGTTATGGAGACTGTGAGAGCTTAGAAATGGAAACTGTGAGGCACCAATCACGGAGAGCACTAAGGAGATTAACGAGGAGGAGTTAGGTCATAACACAGTAACTCCATATGTGTTTACACTGAATGAGAGGTAGTGCATACCAATAGCTTATATTGTGGAAGCGTTAGAGCGTTATCTTGGAATACAGGGATAATGGAAATATTTTCTGCAATCACAGGGACATGTCTGAATGGCAGAGGAGTGGAAGGTTTGATAGAAGGGCTTAGAAGAGTGATTAGGTGGAGAATATATCACTGACAGACCAAATATAGAAATGGCGGTCAGAATATTATGAAATTGCCCGGGCCTAGCCTATGCTCTAATACCATGTTAAACACACGCATGGTAAACAAGAAAGTAAACACACAAGGAGGAAAGTTAAGCATGAATTATGTTATTATTCACCGTAGATGTACATTTATAATACAATGGTGTGACCCTTGGATTCCATTCCAAGTGGTCTCTTGGACTCCATTAGTCCATTCACCTTCTACACCTACCCGTTGAGGATTAGGTGTCCAACAGTCCCACAACCTCAAGGAGCAGAAGACTACAAGAAGACATCATTCAAATTCAGTACCAAAGACATCCATACTATTGATCAGATGGATCTACAGAAGAAGACCAGAGAGATGGTGGCCTCTACTTTGAAAAGCACTACCATGAGCTTGTAAAAACTTCAGGTATCTTTAGCTAATACTCAATCACAACTTAAGATGGAGAAAATTTCTGCTATGGCTAAAGACTTAAGAATCAAAGCTTTGGAGGATTTGGTAGTGAATATTGGGTATGACCCAACCAATTTTCAAGCCGTGGAGGTGATTTTGATGAAAAAGAATGTTGACATAGCAGCCCTCAAGAAACAACTTAAAATGTCAGCAACAGAAGACCCCTTGGCGAAAGGCATTGAAGAAAATGAGTCACAGAAGGCTGGGTTAATGAAGTTAATCATGGAATATTCTACACAAATAAAAAAAATGGAGACAGAGATGGAGAAACTAATGAACGAGAAAGAATAAGCAGCCCAGGTGGTAGTCATCCCATTTGAAGTTGTGCCCATTCCATCAATTCCATTTACTGTTACAACAATTGCTAGGACCTCAAGTGGGATAGATCCATTGTCCAAGGCCATGGAGAGCACGACCCTCCAGACACAAGAGATAAAGAAATTGGAAGCACAAATAGGCATCTTGAGAGATTAGAAGGCAAGATCTGAAACTACCCATGAAATAGCCAGGAAGCAGATTGAAAGGCTAGAGAAGGCATAAATGGATTTTTTAGCTAGTATCATTTTGGGGCAAATGAAGCTAATTATTTGGGGTAGTATCATAGAGTCAGTTGATGAAATATGGCACTCCATACACATCATATTTGAGCATAATGAGTTGATTGACAGGTGTCAGGTGGCTATTGAAAAGGCCAATCAGGAGCTAGGAAATATGCCTACCACAGCCCCCAAAATCATAAAGTTCCTGAACTCTAAAACCAGTTCTGAGCTTGAGTAATTGGATGTGCAGGACAGGAAAAAGACCATACTAGAAGTAAAAATGGTCCTCACTAAGAGGAACTTGGTCAGACAGTTGGAGGAGAAATGTCACGAATTGGACGTGGCTATTGGCAGGTTATTCAACAGAATTGAGCCCTTGAGGGCAGAAGGGTTGCCTTCTATGTATGTAATTAACAATAAACTAGTCTAGAAGGGAGATTACATGAAAAATATCAGGGAGATAGCCAAAGACACCACAATATTCTCCAACATCAAAGGAAACATGACCGGGATAGTTGTCCTGGAACTCTTGAATAATGAAATATTCATCCATCACGAATTGAAGCATGTTTTCCTTTCCAGGACCACATTCAACAAATATAGAGAGGTGGATGAAGTTTATCGACAAGTTGTAGGGACAAGAATTCCAGGAAAGGAGTGGGCCAAGTTATGAATGTACCAGTATGGAAGGGCATAGTGAGCACATCTGCACAACCACCGATTAGCTAAAGGTGCCAGAACCGCATCATGTTTAATGATCCAGCAAAGGCGGTCTAAAAGGTGGATCCAAGTTTTAGAGCCATTTATCGTTGCCTCTTCGTGACCAGCTCAACCATTTTTGGGCTTAACTTTTAATTAATGAAGAGCTGCCGGAGTTAATACCACAAGCGGTGCTTGTTAGACGTATTTTGTCTTGGCCAGTGCATGGCCACACTTGTCTAATTTTTTCTTACTTGTAATTAATGAAAGGTTTCCAAAGTAGATAAGGCAATAGATGTAGTTTTTAGTTAAATAATACATGTATTGGAAGTATCAGGGGTTGGACCCTGCATTGTAAGAACCTTTTGTATTAGAGTGCTGTAATTTTTTTAAGCCAAGCATCAGTAATAAGAGACCATTTTAGAGGATAATTGAGGTGTGTTATATGGTTATGTGTTTCCTTTCTGTATCAAATGTTTCCATTTTTTTCTTGCTGTGCATCAAATTTTTCTGATTGTAAAGCAGAAATTTTAGATTAAGATTTGCTGTTGGAGCACCTTAATTTTGTCTGTGTTTACCGTATGAATGTTTTCTTCTGAAGTCTGATTAAGGAATTCTTAACTACTCTTTAATAATTACTGAACATTACTATTTACTTCATCTCGTAATTCACACTTCCTTAAAGATCCAATTAGCATAGTTATATGGCCTTCTGATGCTCTTGAAAAAGTTGATGCACCAATCTAGCCTTTCATGACTCCATAGCCCAGTAGATTAGTTTCAACAACTCTACTTGTCCAACCAAAACAAATCAATCAAAACAACCAAATCCCACAATCAATATAACTAGCCTAACATCAGCATTCATGACATAAAGATAAAATTAAATCATAAACAGAGAGAGCCCTCTCTGAGTCTAGGAAGGCTAGGTCCTAGATTCCAAAGTGGTTTGATGTTGCCCTTTATAGTTTATTCTTTCCAATCTTATAAATTATAGGGATCCAACATAGTGAAGGAAAAATTTTCCTTCGACACAAAGAAACATGACAAGCCAAGAAGATTGTGATTCGTGTGAAGAATTTCTATAGATTTAATGTAAATGTGATTTCTATAGAGCTTCCAACCATTGGGAAGTGTGATAAAGTCATGCAATTGTCCCTTGAGAGGGAGTTTGATTTGCATGCAGGTGAGGAACTCTTGGTTCCAAAGAATGAATCTCAAGATGTGGAGAAGCCACATGCAGAGGTCATGGAGTGGCAGAAACCACTCAAGCAGAGAAATTTCGAGCCAGATGGGCAGAGGAAGTGCATGTATCTATACCTCCTGGTGTGAGGTGGGGCGATGTGAAAAATTAATCCCAAGAAGAAATTTGGGTAGGGTCCTAGAGATGGTGTGTCTCATGGATTGAACCTGGCTACAAGGAGCCCATAAGGAAGCAATAGCAAGATTGGTTAGATTGATGCATTTAGATGTCAGGAAGACAAAAATCAAAGTGACAGGTGCCGGATACTGTAGCGCAGATCAGAGTTGGCAGAAGTGCAGAGTGCATGGATGCAGATGTCAAAAATGCAGAGAGTCCAGTAGAAATTGCAGTAGCTAGCAGCAGTCAGAAGAGTCTGATGACAGATTCCTTATACTGATTCAGTTGTTTAGAGGCTATTCAGTTTTAGAAGAGTTTCATGTGCGAGAAACACTAGAGAAGTGTTGCATGCAAGAGTTGCATGTCGCATGCAAGGACATTCCTTTCTTGTTGAGAGGGAGTGTTGAATTTCGCAGCAAGAAACAATGAAATTGGCATCCAAAAACAACATGACAACACCTACTACTAGTGTGGGACCACATGTCGTGTAGTGATGGGTCCTAGCGATACATTAGTGTGTAATTCAATTTATTTAATAAATTAGATGTGTGTCAAATTTAATTATCCCTTAATTAAATTGGACAATAAAATGTAATGTTATCTCATAATCACTTGTAATAGTTAATTTAGTGTGATAAACTCAGTTAGCTCCTGTATTTCGAGTTGAGGGTAGTTGGTGAGGCATGCAGAGTGATTCTATGTGTTTTAGATTTCAAGTTGTAGTTAAGTGCATGAGTAATCAGTTAACTCAGTTAGGTGAGTTAAAGTCAGTTGAGTTAGTTGTAATTGTTTGTTGCACTAATAAGAGATCAAGTGAATTAAATATTATTTAATTCACAATCAGTGATCTACCATGCAACTGATGATTTACTATTAATAGTTGCATGCACGTCAGTTCCAGTGGAGACCCGGTTGAGACAAAGGTTAAAGGGAAGTGTGACTATCAGTTGTGATATTATCAGGTTGCCCAGGTGCAGTTAAAACATCACAGGATTCCCATGATACTCAACGCAGTTGAGGAAGGCTGCAATTCCTAAGGAATAGGGATTGCATTCATCAGGAATTGCGTGAGCAAGGCAGACTGAAGACAATATGAGAATTGGCTAAGTGTTGGCCCGATTTTGTCTAGATCAGTGTGAGACGATAGGAAAATTGCAGGAGACTCTTGTGAGAAGAGTGCATTTTAATTGTTTCATGATTCCTTGTGTAATATACAATATATGATAGTGGGGTTTTGAGCATCAAGATTTCCCTGAGAAATTATCTGTGTTGTGGTTTGATTGATTCTTCTTTGCTTCATTTGATTGGCGATTGTATTTTAATTTTTGCAATTGATTTGTAGAAGTGATTCAGTATCTAGCTTTAATACATTGTTAGATATGATTGAATCCATTATATACATATTATTTGTATAATTTCTACACTAGTGTCTGTTGGGAAAAATACTGAGAGGGGGGGGGGGGTGAATCAGTATTTAGAGCTTATAAAATAAATTCAAATTTTTCTTTGAGCAGATTTCCATACACGGTTTTTATGAACGGAACTAGCGTATGCACGCGAAAATGCAGAAGGAAACTAGCGTATACTGATTTAATTTTCCAGATTTAGAGAAAATTCTCAGAAGCAGTCTTATAAACAGATTTATCAGTTATGTATCAGGTTATGAGTAGTAATCAACAGAATAAAGCATCACACACATGAACACCAATATTTAAGGTGGAACCCAATTCGGGAGAAAACCACCGCTGCTGTCGTCTCTGTTTTCAATCTTTATTATATAGAAAACCTTTTACAACATAGTACTGATGCAGACTCATACCAGTACGCAGGCTTCTACCTACAGAAGGCTGCAACCTTCTCTCGTTTTCCAGCTGCAACTGGAAGGGAGCTCCAACCCCCTGATCTCGTTTACCAGCCTCTCCTGGAAGGGAGATTCGACCCCCTGATTTTAGCACCAGCTTCTACTGGCAGAAAGCTTCCACTTTCATACTGAAGGCTTCAACCCTCAGATCCACTGCAGACCAAGTTTCATCAATTTTCATACTGGATCAAAACAACTTCAATACAACCCCTTAACATCAACAACCATACTTTACCCAAAAATTCAATTAGAACCGCAATATCACTGTAACCAGAATATCACTTCAAAGTAGATAATTAGATATATTCTCAACCTTGAACAATCATTAATTCAGATACCATACGCTACTTTTCTTCACTGAAGCTGAGTATATACGCGCTTTCCTGCTCATCAACCCGCGTATACTTCAGTGCATACCAATTTTATATTCTGAATTAATACTCGACTTTTATTCATGCAGATATCTCTTAAAGAGATTTATTCATTCACAACCCTTACTCATGCACACTTTGCACTATGATCTTCTTCTCCTTATATAGATTTAGCCTTTATCAATACCATGAGTCAAAACCACACAACTTCCGATGGTATTCTTGGATGAAATCAACTAAACCATATAGCGCTCAATACTGTGTGCCAAAACCATGGTAATGCCCCTTGGTATTATAGATTTGGAGCGCAAAAGGGCATACACGACTTGGGACGTACTTATCTGCGTACATACGCGACTTGGCTTTTACAAACCCGCGTATACATTGTTCTATATGGAAAAAGTCAATCTGCTTGTATAGAACTGCTGAAGGATTTCTAAGATTCTTCATACAGTCATTAGCTGCATCATTTTCCATCAAGGACAACCAATTCAATATAGTAAAATACAAGAAACATATTGCCAACAATCTCTCCATCAAGGACAACTTCATCAAGTAGGTTGCCATCAAGGACAACACATTGCATCATATTGCCAACAATCTCCCCCTTTGGACTTGATGGCAATCATAATGGTGTTTGATCACCACAACAGATAGATACATTTATTATAACCATTATTCAAACATCATGATACTCTCCCCCTTTGACATCAAGGGCAAAGGGCGGATCAAGACCAAAACAAGGTTTTTCTTCTCTTATAGAAAGAAGAGCTCTGTAGATCTGATGTGCATCGAAGTTACCATGCTCCCCCTGAGTTCATGCTGAATCTTCAAACATATTTTTCAACGAAGTACATGACTCTATGACCTTTCCTATCACCAAGGACTCATACTTACATCAATGATCCAACCAAGTGGATTTACATATGAGACTCAAAAACCCAACCAAGTGGGTTTACGCAATTTGACGCAACTACCCAACCAAGTGGGTTTACAAATTTGAAGAAGTCTTTACATGACTGAATATAACAATTTACATCATAGGTCTCAACATGACCTTTTCATCAAATTATAGAAATAACTTATACAATCAAGACCAAAGAATCTCAAGCATAAGATCAGACCACAACAAATAATTAGAATGCCAACAATGCATCCTTTCCATATGACTAAAGCTCCCCCTTAGCTAGTGCATCCTGAACACTTTCAACAACAAATCATCAATGCATCTTCATAAAAAACATCAGAGAATGAAACAAAATTATGAGAACTGGAACACCATCAAAGATACCAATCAGCACTGTAGCTGTGCTGAAGAAGGCTAGACCCAGAAAAATTCTGTCAGCAAATACCCATACGCGGTTGTGAATAAACTCGCGTATATACGCGACTGTCCTTCATGAAATCCGCGTATCTAATTTAATCTTCTGAATTTAAGCAGATCTGGTCCTCTGCATGGTAGAGACTACTCCAAGATTTTGTCTGATATATTTGAACGCTTCCCTGGGTAAAGGTTTGGTAAATATATCAGCAACTTGTTCTTTGGAGGGAACATACTCCAACTTCACCTTTTGTTCAAGCACTTGTTCACGTAAGAAGTGATACTTGATGGGAATGTGCTTGGTCTTGGAATGCATAACATGATTCTTTGAGATACCGATGGCACTTGTATTATCACACATAATGGGGATAGGAGGTGAACATTTGATTTGAATGTCTTGTAAGGTTTTCATCATCCAAAGGAGTTGAGTGCAACATGATGCGGCAGCCACATATTCTACTTCTGCTGTAGATAAGGCAATAGAGCTTTGATTCTTGCTGAACCAAGATACTAATCGGGGCCCCACAAAGAATGCACCACCACTAGTGCTTTTCCGATCATCAACATTTCCAGCCCAATCTGCATCAGTGTAAACATGAAGAGTGAGATCAGCATTCTTTGGAAACCATAGTCCAAAGTCTTGAGTTCCTTGTAGATATTTGAATATTATTTTGACAACCTGAAGGTGAGACTCTTTTGGATTAGCTTGGAATCGTCCAACAATCCCAACTGCATGCATAATGTCTGGTCTAGTCCCAGTGAGATAAAGTAGACTTCCTATCATAGATCTGTATTCTGGTTGATTCACCGGGGGAGAATCATCATGAGAACTAAGATTACATCCGGTTACCATTGGTGTACTTACAGGTTTGCACTCTTCCATGCCATACTTCTTCAGAATTTGCTTAAGATATTTTGCTTGTGATAAGAATATGCCATCTGTTGCTTATTGCACTTGCAAGACAAGAAAGAATGTTAGTTCCCCAAGTAAAGACATTTCAAATTCTTGCTGCATAACAGAAGCAAATTTCTGACTCATAGATTCTTCATTACTTCCAAAAATGATATCATCAACATATACAACCACAATCAATAGTTTATCATTTTCAATTTTTGTGTATAAGTTGCTATCAGCAGACCCCTTTGAAAATCCTTGTTGATGAAGATATTTGTCAAGGCGATAATACCATGCCCTTGGAGCTTGTTTGAGACCATAAAGAGAATTTTTAAGTCTACAAACAAGATTTTCATCATTTCCCAAAATGAATCCTTCTGGTTGTTCTATATAAACTTCTTCTTCTAGATCACCATTGAGAAATGCAGATTTAACATCCATTTGATAAACTTTGATTTGTTGAAAACTTGAAAAAGCAAGAAACATTCTTATGGCTTCAAGTCTAGCTACAGGAGAAAAAGTTTCTTCAAAGTCTATACCTTCTTGTTGAGTATACCCCTTGCAAACAAGTCTAGCTTTATTTCTTATAACATCCCCATTTTCATTTAACTTGTTTTTGAATATCCATTTAGTTCCAATGACATTTTTGTCATGAGGTCTTGGCACTAATTCCCAAGTGTGATTCTTTTCAATTTGATCAAGCTCTTCATTCATGGCTTGAATCCAACATTCATCTTTGCTAGCTTGATTGACATTATGTGGTTCAATAGTGGATAAAAATGCCAGATAGCTAGAAGATCCCACAAGAGTCGTTCTTGTTTGTACACCTGATTCCTTTTCTCCCAAAATTTGAGATTCTGGATGATTCTTTTGAACATATCTGAATGGAGCTTTTTCAGATAAATCATCTTCGGGTTCTTCATTGGGTTTACTGTCTATATCATTTCTATTTGATGTAGAAGGATATGTGTCATCATCGTCTTCATCTGTTGTTTGTTTTTCTTCTTTTGGAGCTGCAGGAGACTCATCAATGCGCAACATCAATACATTCAACAATCTTCTGAAGTCTTTTATTGTAACATTTATGTGCTCTACTCCTAGAGGAGTAACCAAGAAGTATTCCTTCATCTGCTCTGGGTTCAAACTTGCCAAGTTTTTCATCATTATTTTTGATAAAGCATTTGCTTCCAAAAACTCTAAAATGCTTCACAGTGGGAGGATTACCATACCATAGTTCATATTGAGTTTTATCACTATTTACACGAACATGTGCCTTGTTAAGAATATTTACCGCTGTATGTGCTGATTCTCCCCAAAATGTGTCAGGTGTTCCGGAATCATCCAACATAGCTCTAGCCATTTGTTGAGAAGCTTGTTCTATTCATTCTTCACGCTGCGCCATTTTGTTTGTGGAGTGCCAGCTACAAAAAATTGTCTTTTTATGCCATGTTGTTCACAAAATTCAAGGAATTCATTGGATGTATATTCGCCTCCTCGATCAGATCTAAGACACTTGATTTTTAGATCTAATTCATTTTCAACTAGTGCTTTGAAGATCTGGAATTTCTCAAATGCTTCATCTTTGTGTTTAATCAACCCAATCCAACACATTCTGGAGAAATCATCAATGAATAAGATATAGTATTTTTCACGACGTGGTGACTTTTTCCTCATAGGTCCACATATGTCGGTATGAATGAGTTCAAGAGGTTTACTTGATGATCCTTCCTTGGAATTAAATTGCACTCTGGTTTGCTTACCAAATTGGCAAGATTTGCATATGATATTTTCAGGTAGAGTAATATTGGGAAGATCACGAACAGCTTTAAAATTACGCGATTTATTGATTTGACTGGGCTCAGATGCCCCAACCTTCTATGCCATAGCCAGTTTTCTGAATATTTACTCATGTAACATTGTTCTTTGCATTTATTTAATACATACAGGTTGCTTGGAGTTTTGTTTCCTTTTATAATTGTTTTACCTGTATCAAGATCACGTACCATACATTCTTTTGAACTAAAGACAACTTCGGTTCCTTGATCACACATTTGACTTACACTTAACAGGTTATGCTTTAATCCATCCACATACATGACATTATTAGCTTTCACCTTTTCTTTTAGAAATACAGACCATTTTCCCTTAATGACAGCAGGAGTATCATTTCCAAATGTAACATTCTTTTCTTTTTCTAGAGCACTATATGCAAGAAGTTTGTTTTTGTCACCTGTCATGTGTTTTGAGCATCCACTATCAATGTACCATTGATTTTCTTCACCTTCTGCAAATAGAGCTATGCCATAATTTTCAACCTGTAATTCCTTCTTTTTCCACACTTTGGAGCTTGAAGGAAACTGCTCTTTTGGATGGAATTTGCTCCTGCATTCAGTTTCTTCATGGCCAAAGTTATTGCAATAAGCACATTCAACTTCATTTTGAAGAGGAGAAAAGTTGTTATAGGTATTCTTCTTTATTCCAATATCAATCCTTTTCTTTCTTGCTTCTCTTGTCATGATGGTTTTATATGCAACACATTGAACAACTTTATGACCAAAATTGTGACATGAGAAACATTGTCCATTGAAGAAGAAATTTCTGCGATCATGAAATCTTCTGCTTGAATTTACCCGTTGGTTGGTGTTTCTTTGAAAGGTATTCTTGCTAGTGTTCTTTGAATTCAGATGGTCATGTTTTACCTGTGAAGATTCTTTATTCCCTTGCTGAGTGGCAGAATGTTGTGTACTGACTGTAGCTGCTTTTAGATAATTTGGTGCTGAAGTCTGAGAAGATTCTTCGATATATCCAAGACCTGTCGTTATAAAAGGAGAACGTTGTACCTTGATAATCTCATCTAAGGTTTCAGATCCTTTATCAAATCTAAGATTCAAAGTCTTCACTTTCTCAATTTCTTTTCTTAGACTTACTATTTCACATTCTAATTTCTCATTGTGTTTCTCCTTTTCTTCAAGCTGTTTTTTCAGAGTTTCTATGGATATTTTACTTTCTTCTAAGCCTATTTTAGTTTCTTCGAAGCATATTTTGAGTTGATTGAATTCATAAAGAAAATCATTGTCCTCTAAAGCATCCATAAAAGTATCTTTTTCTCCTCTAGATTCTTTTTCAAATGCCATGAGAAGTCTAAGATCTTGTTCACATTCTTCCTCACTATCAGATAACCCATCACTGTCTTCATGAGTATAGTAACTTTTTCTAGTGCTAGACCGATTCTTATTCCTTCTTGCTACTTCCTTCCCTTTATCATGTGTTTCTTTGTAAGGACACTTAGCAGCATAATGACCAACTCTTCCACACGCAAAACATTTGAAAGGAAGCTTACCTCTGAACCGTCCTGTGCCACGTTGGAGTTTCTTTACAAAATTTACCTCATCTTCTTCTGAGATATACCTTGATCCTTCTGTCTCTTGTACTTATTTCCCTTTTGTAGAAGATTTAAAGACGACTTCTTTGACTTCAGATGGTCCACCTCTTCTCATTTCACATGCAGTTAGTATGCCATGAAGTTGCACCACAGTAAGATTTTGAAGATCCTGCTTTTCTTCAAGAGCAGAAAGTTTTGACTCAAATTTTGCCGTTAGTGATCTTAAAAATTTCTCAACCAAAGTAGATTCGGTTATTTTTTCTCCCATATTTCTCATACGATTAAAAATATCATCAAGACGTAAAAATAAATTGGCAACGCTCTCCTCATTATGCATTTTTAGATTCTCATATTGAATTCTGAGAGTTTGGAGTTTAGCACTTTTTACCTTTGCATCACCTTCATAACTTAGAATGATTTTGTCCCATATTGCCTTTGCTGTATCCAGTTGCATGACTTTGAAAAATTTTGATTCAGTTAGACTTCCCAATAGAGCATTGACCGCCTTTGCATTTGTTTCATAATTCTTTCTTTCCATTGGATCTGTTGGTGTTGCGGCTGGATATTGATATCCTCCTTCAACAATAGCCCCATACATCTGCTCCCAGAGACTAAAGATAGGATCTCATCCTTGTTTTCCAGAAGATTAAATTGTTTCCGTTGAAGAGCGGATGCCTGATAGATGCTGTTCCTTCTTGATTGCTCATCTTGATTGATCTTCCTTCTAGCGGCTAAGCTTTTTTAGAAGGACCTACTCTGATACCAATTGTTGGGAAAAATACTGAGAGGGGGGGGGGGGTGAATCAGTATTTAGAGCTTATAAAATAAATTCAACTTTTTCTTTGAGCAGATTTCCATACACGGTTTTTATGAACGGAACTAGCGTATGCACGCGGAAATGCAGAAGGAAACTAGCGTATATTGATTTAATTTTCCAGATTTAGAGAAAACTCTCAGAAGCAGTCTTATAAAAAGATTTATCAGTTATGTATCAGGTTATGAGTAGTAATCAACAGAATAAAGCATCACACACATGAACACCAATATTTAAGGTGGAAACCAATTCGGGAGAAAACCACCGCTGTTGTCGTCTCTGTTTTCAATCTTTATTATATAGAAAACCTTTTACAACATAGTACTGATGCAGACTCATACCAGTACACAAGCTTCCACCTACAGAAGGCTGCAACCTTCTCTCGTTTTCCAGCTGCAACTGGAAGGGAGCTCCAACCCCCTGATCTCGTTTACCAGCCTCTCCTGGAAGGGAGCTTCGACCCCCTGATTTTAGCACCAGCTTCTACTAGCAGAAAGCTTCCACTTTCATACTGAAGGCTTCAACCCTCAGATCCACTGCAGACCACATTTCATCAATTTTCATACTAGATCAAAACAACTTCAATACAGCCCCTTAACATCAACAACCATACTTTACCCAAAACTTCAGTTAGAACCGCAATACCACTGTAACCAGAATATCATAAATAACCCAGACTTCAGAGTAGATAATCAGATATACATTCAACCTTGAACAATCATTAATTCAGATACCATACGCTACTTTTCTTCACTGAAGCCAAGTATATACGCGCTTTCCTGCTCATCAACCCACGTATACTTCAGTGCATACCAATTTTATATTCTGAATTAATACGTGACTTTTCTTTACAGTTTCCGCGTATGCACGTGATTTCCTTTTCACCAACTAGCGTATTCTTCTGTGTATGCTTTCTTCATATTCAGATCTGAAATCAGATTTCTCTTCAGACAATCTATCAACCATGCAAAACTGTTTAGACAGTCATTCTTCCTTCATCAATTCATTCATTGAATCATCAACCAATCAACCAACAACTTGATCTTTAATCAACATTATCAGCAACATAATCAACATTCAAACAACCCAGATTTGTATGAATACATCCTTTACAGATAACAGTAAAACAACAAAACATATCAGACACTTCATTCCACACACTTCAGCAAAACCCTAGATTCCATACGCGCTTTTACTTCACTGAACCTGCGTATATATGCACTTTTCTGCACACCAACTTGCGTATACTTCTGTGTATATTATTTTTCAGAAAACCCTAACTTCCATATGCACTTTTCATGAAGCTAACCCGCGTATATACGCACTTTTACCGAGACAAACTAGCGTATAGATCTGTAAAAGATAAATTTTGCAGAACAGACCAGATCTATAAACTTACCCAGATTTCTTCAATTTCATCATCAATCTTGCGCCAAGTCTTCATCATTTCTTTTGCAGATCATCCTAGAGATTCATCATTTCTAGATCTAGAGATCTTGAACCTTCATCATATTCATAGGTGCATCATAGATTCAGATCTATCAAAACCAGAGTTCAACCATGCAGATATCTCTTAAAGAGATTTATTCATTCACAACCCTTACTCATGCACACTTTGCACTATGATCTTCTTCTCCTTATATAGATTTGGCCTTTATCAATACCATGAGTCAAAACCACACAAATTCTGATGGTATTCTTGGACGAAATCAACTAAACCATACAACGCTCAATACTGTGTGCCAAAACCATGGTAATGCCCCTTGGTATTATAGATTTGGAGCGCAAAAGGGCATATGCGACTTGGGACGTACTTATCTGCGTACATACGCGACTTGGCTTTTACAAACCCGCGTATACATTGTTCTATATGGAAAAAGTCAATCTGCTTGTATAGAAATGCTGAAGGATTTCTGAGATTCTTCATACAGTCATTAGCTGCATCATTTGCCAGAGAGTTGCCATCAAGGACAACCAATTCAATATAGTAAGATACAAGAAACATATTGCCAACAATCTCTCCATCAAGTACAACTTCATCAAGTAGGTTGCCATCAAGGACAACACATTTCATCATATTGCCAACAGTGTCCATCTTTGTTGCAATAAGTGCAACAATTTTTCAACATCCAAAATTTCTTTCCCTTCTCTTCCTTCCGTCATGGATATGGGTCTTTATGTAGTGTCCCCTTCCCAGTCGACATAAATTTCTTGTACAGAGCCATTCTTTTCAAACACTTGGCAACACTATGGTTATTCAACCCAAAATATGTGCATGGTTTCTTATACCCCAAAATTTTAACATTGTCAATATTATTATAATCAAAAGGAACATTGGAATAATTATGCTTATTATACCTTCTGATCCAGATCTTGGGGGGAGACCCCCAAGATCTAAAAATTTGAAATGGATCTGACAAAATCTGCAAAATTAGAATGCCAGAAAAAAAGAGAGAACACAAAGCAAATAAAACCACAAAGAAACTTGTTTTATTAAGACAGAGAATAACTGTAGAAGCTACATTGTGGTGAACAAATCTGTCCTTTTACAAAGTGAGGCTTGTTATTTATAGCCTTTTTTGAGTTACAATACCATAGGTGGATACCATGGGCCGATACCATGGGTCAATACCATAGGTGGATACCACTTACAATACCATGGGTAAATTCCATGTGTGGATGAATACCATGGGTCGGTTCCATTTACAATACCATGGGTAAATTTCATGGGTGGATGAATACCATGGGTGGATGCCATTTTCAATTCGGATCATTCCTCCCTCATTAAGAAGAAATGGTCCCTATTTTGTGAAGTTCCCTCCTGAGAAGCCTTTTTTGAATATGAAGAGCCACTGAAGAGAAGAGATTTTTGTAGTTAACCCATAACCGTGATGAACGAAGATCCGAGGATAGAGATACCCTGTAATGCTTGTGACCAACTGTGATATTGACAGTGTGCGGCCTAGCAAATGGACTTCGATGAAGTGTGGGTTTGTGGATGAACCAAAACCATGAAAAAAGAAGATATGAGGATAGAGATACCCTGTAATTCTTGTGACCAACTGTGTTACTAACAGTGTGCGGCCTAGCAAATGGACTTCGATGAGAAGGATTTTGTGCGGTTGACCCATAACCGTGATGCTGATTATTGATGAAGTAGCAGGTGCCTACATAGCTTGGGGTGGGAGAGCACGTCTCCAAATAACTCAAGCCAAATGCTGCTATGCTGAAATTGATGAATGTGAAGTAGGTGCCTACTAAAGCGGGGTGGGAGGGCATGTCTCCAAAGGGAACCCGCTCCAAATGCTGCTCCAGATTTAAAATGAGCATAACTCGGTCAATATAACTCTGAATAGTTATTATAACCTATTTTTGGAAATGGAATGATCATTCTGCATCTTCTCATGTATTTGAAACCCCTATCTGAAGACTCTAGACTCTCAGATTCGTGCTGGAACTGTCTCGCCGTCACAAAATTTCTGAAAAAATAGCTGATTTTGAATCAACAATAACTCCCACATCCGGACTCCGATTTGACCGATTTTTTTTTTTGAAATCAGGTGATTTTTCAAGGGGAGCACATATCTATAACCATTTATCTAAAATTTCCCACTAAAAACTGCAATAAATGATATGAGATCCGCTGTCCATGAATTATCGTCAGAAAAATTGCTGCAACATTGCTGATTTTGAATCAGCGATATCTCCCTCATCCGAACTCCAATTCGGCCGAATTATTTTTTGAATTTGAGTATTTTCTCGCAAGGAATACAGATCTAGTCCTTTTTTTTAAATTTTTTCCTTAAATGTTTCAGATATGATCTGCAAACTCGCCGCCCAAAAAATAATTCATGGAGTTTGCTGAAGATTGTTGCAAAACATTGAAACTGAAATATGTTTCAAACCCTCATTCCCATGGAGGCATAACCTGAATTTGATACCACTGATCCAGATCTTGGGGGGAGACCCCCAAGATCTAAAAATTTGAAATAGATCTGGCAAGATCTGCAAAATTAGAATGCCAGAAAAAAAGAGAGAACACAAAGCAAATAAAACCACAAAGAAACTTGTTTTTATTAAAATAGAGAATAAATGTAGAAGCTACATTGTGGTGGAAAAATCGGTCCTTTTACAAAGTGAGGCTTGTTATTTATAGCCTTTTTTGAGTTACAATACCATGGGTAGATACCATAGGTGGATACCATGGGCCGATACCATGGGTCAATACCATGGGTGGATACCACTTACAATACCATGGGTAAATTCCATGTGTGGATGAATACCATGGGTCGATTCCATTTACAATACCATGGGTAAATTCCATGGGTCGATGGATAACATGAGTGGATGAATACCATGGGTGGATGCCATTTTCCATTCGGATCACCTTCGATGGTTGTCCTTGTCGCATGCATGCAAAGTATAATTTGTATTTTTTCTTCTCTTGGACATATTGCATGCTTTACCACTGCTTGAAAGTGATGTGCCTTCACTTCTCATGGGTTGTCCTTGTAATGGTTCTTCCCTTGGAGAATTTCTTGCTTCCACTGCCTTGGATCATTCTCGTTCACCATACCCCAATCCTACATAATGAAGTCTTGCTTCCACCTTTAAAGGTTCAATCATACCTTGGCCACAAATTCCAAGGCATTTTCCTGGCATAACCCATATTGGTTAACAACCTCAATCTAATATCTTGAGATTGTTTCTCAATATCACCAACAAAATGCGGAGAGTGAGAATAATGAGGACCCATTTTTGAGTCTTTATCTTTGAATTTTTTCAATAAGCTTCCTTTTCCATACTTCTTCCATTCCTGATACATTTCATCTACCATTTCCTTCATCACCATGAAAGTTTCACGAAACTTTGATTAGGAACCAAAAAAAATTCTTCTCCTTGTGATGAAATTTCTCTTCTTCAAGTAAAGCTTCTTAATCCAATTTCTGGATTTCCTTTGATAAGTATTCCTGCACCTTGCTTAGATTTTCTCCTGGTTATCATGAACACTTACAAACCACCATAAATCTTGCTCTGATACCACTTGATCTAGGATATTTTAAAGTGACCTGGCTTGAAAAATTATTCAAGTGTGTATGATTAAAATAAAACATCTTAAAGTGTGAAATTAATAAATTGAAATCAAGTGTAAAGGACTTAAATAAGCTGCAACTTAAAGAAATATAGAATATCTAGACAATAAGAAAAGAGGAATGAAACCAATTGATAATTAAGTTTGTCTAGTGTCGACTACATCTCTAGGCCTTGCCTCTAAGGGAGTGGTTTTTTAATTGTTCTCCCAAAATTGCAATTACAAATAAGAAAAATGCCTCCAAAATCCTGCTCCAAATGAGCTCTCTACTACCAAGAAGTGGCCTCCAAAATTCCACCCAAAACCTCCTTTGGTTTCTACAAATCAAGCTCTAAAACTCCACCCAATTACAAAATACACAAGCCAAAATAAGGCTTAAAAACTCTCAACAGTACATCCTTTACAACCACAACACTTTTGTCGCAGTGGTAATTCTTTTGGTTTATAAAGCGTAGGGATCTGCAGTCTCAATGTCGAGCTCGTGAAGGTTGCATCCCTTTCGTTGTAACAATATACATATATGGCATATAGTTTTAACTATATATGGATGGAATTTGGAGTTATATTAATACATAATTATCTGAATAGCATTTTTTCCAAACAACAAACCAAACATAGCATCATATGTATGGCGGTCCAATCAAATGTCAAATATGTGGTGTACCAACAAATGCTTTCTTATGACAGTTTCCACCACGGTCCATTCACATGGTAACATATTTGGGTTATGTGGTGTTTGTTGTAACCATCAATGATTATTTATAACCATTGGGGAGGTCGCAAGGTCAAACTTGCGACTTTCCCATATTTGGCCTTTGGTTTGTGTTGACGGTGCTAGAAATCCATCAACGAAGGCAGTATCCCCAATGTGAAGTCCCAATTATACCTCACACCATTTGGAGTAGGAGCTCCATCGAGAGTATCAGCGCGGATGCCATGTATCCTTGTATATTTTTCTTGGCTACAAAGTTCAACACCAAAGAGTAATACACAGGTATTTTTGGATCAACAAGTGATATGCCTTGTGAAATGTTCAACTGCGAAAAGTATCAAGGTCCTTTTACCGAAAGGGAAGAGAAAAGCGGGCCCTTTAAAGACAAGTAATGGTACTAATCTAGAAAAGGCACACAAGCATATACATATGAATGGATCGTTGATCAACCAATGAAATAGTTCACAAGGAGGAAATGATTGTTAAAGAAATTACAAGACACCTTCAACAAGATAAGTACAAAAGCAACCAAAAATAGTTCAATTTAGTACAAATGAAAACAACATACTTCATAAACATTCAAATACTAGTCTTACAATATTCACGACATATGCATGAAAGCGTGTTGGCTCAATGAGATTCTGAATTAAGTAAAAGTTCCAAGATACATGAAGACAATGAACACCACTAGCCCCAATAGTGGAGCATTAAAGTATTCACTCACTCCTTCAAAACAAATATCTTCCTCTCCAATGCCTGGTAGGAGGAGCCAAGGTGAAAATTCCTTTGCATGAAAAATGAGGGTGTATATATAACAAATGGGGTGATCATTAACCTCCCTTGTGACTCTTGAACTACCCTCATGACTGTTTGACGTCTCTATGACCTTTCGACTTCCACATGAATTTTCAAATTACATGTATGACTCTTGGACTTCCACTTTACATTACATTTTCCAATATAGAATTTACATAATCCAAAAATGATGCGGCACATGATGACTCATGACCTTACATGACATGGAAATTTCAACTCACTATTTTTTATTGCTATCTTTGAGTCTTCTTAAGAGATAGTGCATGTTATTATTCTTCCTCCTCCTCATGAATTGAAGATAAGGAGTCTTCAATGTAATCTTAATATTTTTTCTTCTATTTTAATCTTGTGTTACTCTGTCCTCTCATCTGATGATCATCTAATATTTTCAGCCCCATAGGTGTCTTATAACATGGTCTCCCTCTCCTTTTCACCCATCATCATCCTGTCATGATGAGATAAAGTACTTGCAACTGAAATTTTTTTATGACAAGCCGACATCAATTCAAAAAACCCCTAATCTAACATTTTTCATGAAATGACTTGTTATGGCTGGAATTGGTCACAAGTTGAGTGACTAACTTAGGGATTGGGCAGTTCCAAAGGTCAAGGTCTGGAACTAGGGCTTGAGACTACGTAATGCGCAGTTTAGGATGGCCAGGGTTAAAGTATTGCATAGTTGAGGGGCTCAATAGCTCAAGATTGGGGATTTAGGCTTGAGGTTTCCCAATGTGAAATTATGGAAGGACATACTCAAGGAATTGCGCAGCTGAGGGAATCAAGAGGTCAATCTTGAGCCTTGAGCCTTGAGGTTTCCCAATGCGCGGTTTTGAGATTTCGAGCTAGGTGACTGCGTAGTTGAGGGGCTCAAGAGCTTAAGGTTGAGGCTTGAGGTTTGGAGTTTCCCAATGCACGGTTATGGTAGGAGAACATGATGGGATATTGCGCAGTTGAGGGGTTCAACGATTCAAGCTTGAGGCTTGACAATGCACGGTTAAGGTTGAATGAGAGAAAAAAATTGTGTAATTATGGAGATCAAGGGTCAAATTTGGGAACTATGACTTTGAAATGAGAATTTCCAAGAGGAAAATTCAGGGATTGAGGGTTAAGACTGCACAATGTGCAGTTCATGAAGGATGAGTGAGGTCAAGTTTCCTGAGAGTGAAATTTTCCGGATGAGGCTAAGTGTGGAATTAGTGAGACCAAAGTGAACAAGGAAAAAACTTGAGCATGATCAAACATTTATAAAAGTTGAATATACAACATTGATCACTCACAATACGTGAACAACATACTTCCCTCAACGCGACGACATTGCAACGACTTTCCTCAAGTGCGACACTAAAGGTACCCTTTGTGACAACAGTGACGACACTTGTGTGACAATGCATAAAATTTTTGGAATGAGTGTAAAACATATATACATGACTATAGGGACTCATAAAAACCAAATTTACCCTTTGAACAAGCCAAAAGAAGACATTTGTTATATGAAGAGAAAATTGAAAATGAAACTTGCAACATGCGAACAATAATGAATGAAACACATGTCAGAGTGAAGATAAAATTAAAATGACACTAATTAAAGTGAAATATAGAAAAATATACATTCAAAAACATGAAAGCGACACTAGTGAAAATAAAGGTGCGCAAAAGCGACAGTTTGAAAAAACTCACCAAAATCAGCTCCATGATAGCTCATAGGAAAGATCTATGAGTCTAGTTTCAAAAGATTCTTCTAGTTTCAAAAATGGTGTCCATCTGCCTTGTCAAAAACCTGTTCTCCCAAGACTGGTAAATGCGCAACGCCAAGGTAAAAAAGGAGGCAGAAACATGAAACTTTTATGGTTTTTTTCACTTTTGAGGGACCATTTCTCCTCCAAAGTTTCTGAAAATTTCTAGGGTTGATGTCTTCATCATTATGAACATGATGGTGGTGGAAATGTTTTCATTAGAGGCTCCAAAAAAGAGCGCAGCACCATTCTAATGGCGCTGCGCGTTTGGTAGAATTTCTACGTGCCAAAATTGCTCAAAAACTCAAAAATGAACTGAAGTACAAAATGTGCCAAAAAATTGCCAAAATGTGTGAGTTTACTTGTTTATCAAGGGCTTTAAGCATGAAGAGACACCTCAACAAGTATGTCCAACCTCTCCTTCTCCTTTTGCTCAGTCAAAGCTTGAATTTTTGCATGGGCTCTTTTGAGCTTAGCCCTTGCAATTTTGTTTCTCATGGCATAGTGCTTTGCCATTTTCCTCTGAATATCATTGTCTCTTTTGGCCTTCTATAAAAAACTATCCATATGAAAATTTTCTCTATCAAGCCATGAATCTCTATCCTTTCTAATCTCTATGCCAAGCAGCTCACTTGGAGCGAGCTGCTCTACTAACTCAGCTTCTTTCTGTCTCTCAAGGGCTACAGCTATTTTCAACCCTCTAGTCTTTGGTTTCCGTCTTGGCTGATCCTCCTCCTCATCAATCTCACCAAATCTGTCCAAGG
This sequence comes from Pinus albicaulis, assembly GCA_034641835.2. Lineage (NCBI taxonomy): Eukaryota > Viridiplantae > Streptophyta > Pinopsida > Pinales > Pinaceae > Pinus > Pinus albicaulis. Next base: position 31,548 of record JAXQQM020060097.1, read on the forward strand.
TTTCCTCCAATAAGGCCTTGACATTTTCTGCCTCTCTTTGTGCTTTGATGGTCCTGACCTCGTCAATGATTTGCTTGGTTTTTAGCTGCTTATTTTATTGCTCAAGAAAATCAATCACATATTGTGCTCTGTCAAGATTACCTTGAAGTTCAATAATATTTTCCTCTTTGACTCTGATTAATACACTGGTGATTCTATCCTCATCCTCCTCATCAAGGTCAATCAGCTGAAACTCCTACTATGTTTCATGTTTATCCTCCTGCTCCTCAATGATTGGCTCTTTAGCCTTTTCCTTGCCCTTGTCTACCTGTTTTGTTGATGAAGAAGGCATGGCCCCTTTCACTCCAAGTGAAGAAAACACATGCATGTGGCATCTCTGATAGGTCTTGGGAAATGGCTCAACATCAGTCACATTAGCCCAAGTTGCCTCAATGTCCTTTTCACTGCTTAATGCCTCCGTATCATGATGTGATGATGGTGAAGGGTTACAGAAAGGTGAAGAGGTAGGATCAACATGAGGTGAATGGATTTGAATAGGTGATGATGTATGAGCAGCGGGCTGAGATGGAGAAGTGGATATGGGAGAATGAGATGATGAAGGGATCCTCTACTCATGATGACTAGGTGGGGTAGTGAAAACTTCTTTTGCAATGAATGTGTCCCATGGGATGTTCTTATGCTCAAGCTGATGCATGACTATCATCTTGATGAGGGAATGGTGAAAAATACTTTTCATTTTATGATTATAATCCCTCTTTTGTACAATGTATTCCATCTTATCAATGTTGTGGGAGAGATAGTAAGGTATGTGAAGCATTCTGACTCTAGTGAAGTGCATGAGGAGTCAGATATGATATGAGTAGAGTTGAGAAAACCTCCCCTCACAGGTGAAGTATTTCATGATTATCTTCATCATAGGGATATATCGGTCAAAGAGCTGAGAGAAAGGGAAAATGGACTTCTTGTCATCCTTGTATCTAGGTTTTAGATATGGTTCATAATAGCTTAGATCAAGGTTTCCTTGTTTAAACCATTTCTCTCCCACATTAGGGATCCCTGTAGCAGCTGAAATGGCATTAGTGGACATGGTAAAAGTGACCCCAGCAAGAGTGACCTGCCTATTATGAATCTCTGTGATGAATAACCTTGTCAACAAAGGGTGAAACTGAATCTGTTGCACTTTCTCACAAAACTCAAAAACAACCAACATGTTTAAAACATGACACAGTGAGAGGAGAAGCCATGAGCTCCTTTGTGGTTATTGGTTCATATCTGTTAATTTTCCCTCCTTTTTGTTTACTTCTCCTTGGTATTTGTTCCTCACTGACACCTCTGTCCTCCCCTTCATACATTTTGAATTTGAAGGCTTAGGAAACCCTAGGGTAAATGGAATGAGATGAAGGGAGTGAGAGATGAGATGACTAGCTTAGGTAAATGGAGGGAATGAGTGTAAATGAAAACCTAGGTCTATGAAAACCCTAGGAATAACAATGTTTATGACTGATATGTGTTTAAGGAGGTGAATAGGGATATGGTGCATGAAAAATGGAAATGAAATGGAAACTAGGGTTTCATAAGCAACAAACACTTCAAATCTTTAATGAAACACCAAATATATTAGAGGCAAGGTTAGTTAGTGTGCACTTACTGTTTTAAAGGTCCTTGGAGAAGTTTGTGAAGAGGTTTGAGCTTGATGGAGGTGGTACAAATCTTCAAAACCCTCATTGTGCAAACGCGTAGCACAGCTTGGAAAACACACAGTGCCAAGTCAAATGCGCAGCGCCACTCTAAGAACGCGCAACACCAATGTAAATTTCTCTGGTGTTTTTGGGCAAACGCGCATTGAAGTTGGGTAAATGCACAACGCCAAGGTGAAAATGCACAACGCCTTGAAATTTTGACCCAAACTTCTAAGAAAACTCAAAATTTATCCTTTGCTGAAAACTCTTGATGGCTGAATGGCAACAATAACTTGTTTTGAGGTGCTTTGAAATAATTTATAGCTAAGTGGATTTGAAATTTCTTTTTGAATCACCCAATTTTCTAATATTCACTTTTCCTTTGGCACTGATACTCTTTTAATTTTCTGACTCTTTTGCATTGCAGGTTGATCAAACATGGAGTTTGGCTTTCTTTGCTTCACTTAGGCCGAATTATTGCATTTGATAGCTAGGGATTGAATTTATTACATATAAGAACATAAAATTACATTTGGAAAAGCAAAAATAAATTACATATTTGAATTTTGTATCAAAATGACATTTTGATATAAAAATCATTAAACTGAAAAAAATACAACTTTGAAAGTACAATAATTACATCATGATGATTTTATTTAGTCCCTCCCATATATGTGTTGACCTCATCTGAAATGAAGGAGTGACCTTGAGAAATATAAAACCCTAATGACCTAATGTGACTGCTTTAGACCTAGTTTTCATGAATGAGATTTTGACTTACAAGACTTCCAAGTGAATAGATCATTTCCATAGGTGTTGTTATGCTCAAGGAGACATGAGAATGAGTCAGCCAATATGATATTCTGAGGGATAATGAAGCTTATTTTAAAAGGACAACCACCAATGGAACAATTTTATGTCATGACCTAATGGAATGATGGAAATTTTCTTCAGAATGGGACACCTAAGATGCACATGCAAATGTGTTTTGATTCCTGGTGGAAGTATGAAAATACTGACACTAACATTGTGTTAGGTGTGCTTGTCTTGTTTCTGTTAGTTCCACTTCCTTAAGGTCATCTTGGAGGTTATATCTCATATTAGTAGCCTCTCATCGCATGTTTACCCCGGGTTGTCGGTTACTTGGGTAGATGTGGGAAGAGGGTGTTACATAGTGGTATTAGAGCATGGTTGCGCTCTCATTGGGTGGTGTTTGGTTTATGTTCTTTGTGTGATATATGATACGACATAGTGGTTTCACAGCATGGTTCAACTCTCGGACCAATGGGTGTTGTGCGGATAATGCGTTTATGTTGGTTGCATGCGTGTGTAATATGATTGTGGTATATATGTGATTGTTGCATTCACATGGTGTTGGTCATGGTTACAGTGATGTCACCATGGGAAATTTGTTGGTGTCATTTGGACATGTGTCCTCATGTGTGTATGATTGGTTATGTGTTGTTCATGTTTATGTATTGACCATGGTATGCTTTCTTACAAGATGCTACATGTTGTACATACATTGCTTTTTAATGCTTGGTTATACGATGTTCATGCTTGGTTATTGTCTGTGCATGCTTGGGTACATGTCGTTACATGTCATACATGCATCGGTTGCTCATGTTTGGTCACATGTTGTTCACGCTTATGTATTGTCCATGTAAGTTGGCATGGTTGATGTTTTCATGCATCATGATGTCATTGTATGCAATCAGGTCATCATGATGATATTGGTATGTTATGATGCTAATGTGTTGGTTGAGATAGAGCATGAGATGCATATCAGTAAAGTGAAGTTGCAAAAATGGACTTTTGGGTAAGATAAGCTCATCATACAAGCACGCAGGTATGTGATTCATAATTGTTGTAAACATTAGGGTTACTTACATGGTCATTCTATTTTTATTGTGGTTACATGTGTGATAAATTCTAGTTGATTAGTGTAGTCATATGCACATTTGTTGGATGGTAATGAATGATAGTAACCTATGGTCGTATGCATTGTTGTTGTTGTGTTATGTTAGTAAACTTGATCATTATGTTATATGATTAACTTGTTGATGTTTTATGTTAATTAACTTGATGATTATACTATATGTTGTTGATGATTATGTTACATGATTAACTTGTTTCTGTTATATGTTAGTTAGTTTGATGATTAGGGTTATTGCGTTAAGATCTTGATGTTAGATGTATCATGCTAATTTGGATTGTCCTATGCAAATGGTTATGGTTATGGAATTCCAGTATAATTTAATATGTTGTGATATTATGTCATACTCATCTAGGTTGATTGTGCAATTGTGGTTATTATGCATGAACAATAAATGTTTATGAGCTTATTATGTGAACATGCTAGTCAGTTACCGTTATGGATATTATGACCTTATTTATATTTGATTTGATATGATATCGTGCTAACTAGATTGAGTGTGAAGAAAATATAGCCTCCCCTTAGATACATTAAGGTATGAGCTTGCTTAGGTCACTTACTTTGTACTTGAATGTTTGATTATGTCGTCTATTTGGTATTTGAGTGTTTGTGTCTATTATGTCGTATATTTTTGAATGTTTGATTAATCACATGATATGAGTATGTATCTATAATATTGCATGAATAAATTGTTTGGTATTAAGATGGTTGTACTAACGCAATATGTGTTGAGATAGTTGATGTGTACTTGAGTTTAAGTAGGTGATAGTTGTAGTGTTGTGATTTTGACTATTAACTGATTATGACATGACTATTAGTCTTGGTAAAGTTTGATTTTAGTTAATAGATATGATGTCTTGATATTTTTAACATGTGATTGACATGTGTGAACACTTGCAGGGAGAATTTTTTGGTATTAGCATGACAAGGTAATAGTTTAATTTTTTTTATAACTAACAGTAGTGTGATGTGATAGCATATAGTAAGACTCAATAGTAGCAAAGTAAGATAACTTGTATATTGTTATATTTATTTATTCCCTTACAGTTATGTGTTTATTACAGTATGATGCAGGAGATTGCATGGCAAAGAGATTGCCATGAAATCGTAAAGAAGGCTTGGGTTGAGCTTTCACTTGGAGGCATTGGGAACCATTGGGATTGATTCATGGTGTTTGTTGTAAAGTATTGTGCTTTTGTTATTTTGTGATTTGGTTGTGATTGATTTGTGGTTTTGATTGCGTCTAGTGTATCGCCATACCACTTGTTTCGGTGTCTTATTTCTATTTGTTTTCCATGGTCTCCTTCATTATTTCTTTTGATTGTATTTTATATTTTGAGAGTCTCAGGAATTGGTTGGGGAAAGAGGAATTTAATGGAGCTCAGGAAGAGTTGAATGAAATCCAATAAGTAATGTAAGGCATGAATGGAGCTTAGTACATCACTAAGTACAATGGAAGGTAAGAGTATGACAATTAGTTGGATCGATTGGGTCCATTGGTGTAAATGGATGGTGGCAGACAATCATGAGAAAGGTAATCAAGTAAGGTAAAGTGAATAGACTTGTGGCGTTAAATGCCTTGGATATGTTGGGAAATGTTTTTCTTAATGTTGTGCATGTTGTGCATGGATAAAGGATGTTATTTTAACCTAGACCTTATGATATCTCGTAATTATGTTATGATCATGATTATGTTGATGTTTGTATATATATTCATGCATGTATGTATGTATGTATGTCATGTCTAACAAGGTTGTGTGTGTGTTGTACATATGGTTTTGTGTGTGTGTTGTACATATGGTGCTATGTACATATGGTGTTGTATGCATGAATGTATATATGGTGTTATGTGCATGTGGTATTGTGTACATGTCTTACATGTGGTGTTGTGTATAGGTGGTGTCATGTACATGCCGTGCATGTGGCGTTGTGTACATGTGGTGTTTTGCATGTGGTGTTGGTGTTGAGTAGATGTGGTATTGTGTACACATTGTACAAGTGATTTAGTGTATATTTGGCATTGTGTATCTGTGATGCAGGTGGTGTCATGTACATGTGATGTTGTGCACATGTTGTGTAGGTAGTGTTGTGTACAGGTGGCACTGTGTACATGTTGTGCATATGGTACTGGTATACGCGTGGTATAGTGTGCATGTTATGTCAAGGGCATGCGATACTATGTATGTGCATGGTGTATTCGTGGTATCGTGACATTTGTATTCATTATGTTTTACTCTTTATACATATACGTATTGTGTTGTATTGTACACCGGGTGTAGGTGTATGTGTCGTATGTCGGTGTGGGTGCGTGTATTATATGGTGTTGTAGGTCATATGTGGGTGTACGTGTTGTGATGTAAATTATGTGTATTTATACGTGATTGAAGAGAAGCAAAGGCATTGGGTACTTTCTGGGTGTGGCAACCGATCCAGTGTGGGTACAAAAGAACAAAGGCAGAAGTAAGGGCCTATGAAGGATAAGTATCAATATTTTATTTCAGATTTATTATGTATGTGGTTCGTGATTCTGCCTCATGATGGTTACATGTTATTTATGATTATGGTTTATGATGATTTTATGTGATTCATTATTTTGATTTATGATGGTTGCATTTTGGGCTAACTAGATGTGATATGTTTATACATGATGATTTGATCGAACAATTGGTTTGGCTTGTTGTGACAGGAAGTGAATAGAATTTCAAGTGTACCTTGTTGACAACCTACCAATGAAGTATGATGTGAATTTATTTCAATTTATTTTTAATCTAATGGAAGTTATGTGCTTGGTACAGGAAAGCATGGAAATTCTTGGTTGGGTGGTTGAAACTGACTGCAAGAATTAGCATCAGTCACAAAAAGGAATTAAAACAAGCAACAATATGTTGGTAAAGAACTTCAGGAGAAGGGTCATTGTGGGACACTAGTACCCAATATTTTCCATTGATTTCCATGAGCATGTTATGATTGGTATTATGGTTTTGAGGCAGGTATATGCCTTGGTTCTTTGATATTCTGATGTGAGGAAGCCTTGCCAATGGGTGGAATTCCCGGGATGGGGGTGCTAGCGAAACTTGGAAGGTGTGTGACTGCGTGGAAGGGGGTGAATATTGTGCAGGAAATCCCGTCTATGGACAAAATAAATCCCTCTAGTCCTAATGAGAGGATCTAGCAACAAACAAGACAAATATATGTAACCTTGCCTAACTTATGCTAGAAAAAACACGAAGAATGGTATATGTCCTACCTCTTTATGATGCTAGTGCTTGCCTTTGATTTCAGCCTTGATTATTTCGCTTCCACACTCACGATATCCTCTTCATCGGTGAATAAAAATGCCTGCAAGGAAGAACAAGTGGAGACAAAAAACAGATATAAAGCATAACAATGTCTAGTATAAGTTATGTAGTAGATCAAGGATAAATACAATAAACATGCAGTAATAGACATATTTATGGAAAGGAAACACACAATGTATTATTAATAGAATGACAAAGGGAGCAATACAACCAAAATCCTTGATGTTGGACACCTCCTTTAAGTGAGACTCCAAGTCCTAGCCTCGACCCTTCAAACAAGTACCTCCTTCACAAATGGGCAGCAATTGGGCATGCTTTAGCTCCAACCATTAGTGGATGGTAGGGGTTTCATTTATAGGGAAGGAGAGGGAGTTGAGGATCCATAAAAGGTGGGAGGAGTTACACATTTTAAGGGAAAGATCCATGGAAATAGGATCCATGGCCATGAATGGGGGTATCGCTCCTATCATCGACAACCTGAAACCACGTCGTCGTTCTCGGGGCTTCTAGTAAGGGAAGTTTCTCCTCCATTTTTGGGGAAATTGCCTGAAGAGGACCAGCGCAGATTTTCCTGTCAAAGGTTGTGCTTCTAGTGCTAGACACATGTTTTGTAAAAGGTGACAATCGCGGGTTAGTAGCTATGTAGAGCCCGTTGGGCTTGTAAAATAGGTTTTTTTACAAGATTTCCAAAATCTTTTTAAATCAAGTCTTATTTCACTTCTTCAGGGAGGTTCTAGGCATGTTTTATGGAGAACATATTTTACGACACTAGTGGAATGATGACACAATGTGAAGTGTGACAAAATATTGTATAAGAGATGCCCCATAAAGCGTGAAGTCAGAATGGGAAGTGATGACTGAAGTGATTTACAATTAAAGGCAAGGACTTTATAGGACCACCCTTTAAGAGACCTAAAAATAAAACATGATACAATATATATGACATATCTTATGTAAGTATGCCTATAAATACATATCTAATGTAAGTATGCCAAGAAATACATCTTTGAGCAGACATATAACAATACATGGATCCACGGCATGGACACAACCATTCAACTAAAAAGGATCATGAATATATGAATCCATGAATCCATGGCATGGTCACAACCATCCGACTATGAAGGATCATGTGTACAATCATGAATAACTCCACGCAACCTGGATTTATCAAAGGAAACCTAGGGTCTTTTCCTTTATCTCGACCCATCCAAAGTATGAATCTGACATGTGAAGGGATGTGTCGAACTCAAACATGGCAGAAACCACCTAATTATCGGTAAATGATTGTTATGCAGGAAAATCCTATCCGCAGATAGAGATGATCCCTCTAGCCCTAGGATGGTTCTAGTAACAACAGGGAATAACATAAATCTTAATTTCCTAGATTGCAAATGGACATAGATCGTGAATAGATCACCTACCTTGATCTGCTGTTGTTCCTCGCTTGAATCCTTTGATACTTTGCGCTCCGTATTTAGATCCTCGTTGTCGCTAGCACTTGGTTACCTGCACAAGAGATCAAACAACAGAAAATGTGAAAGCATAACATATATCTCACATAAAAAATCTATCTAGTTGATCAAGGAGAACTAGAAATCCAATCATAAATTAAAGACAAGATTGGAAAGCAAGAATCAATTGTATTATATTAATATAGAGAAGGGGAGTTACAACCTGCACCTTGATGTTGCAGGTCTCCTTCAACGGGTCTGGATACAGGCACGTCTCCAAAGAGCTCATTTAAACTTGATACAAAGGGGCCAAATGTCTCAACTCTCCTTCAATTCCTGTAGCAACAATTCTCTCTCTATTGTTCTTATATATATGTTCTAACTAGTAGAGGTATGGGAGGATGCCCATTTTATAACAAGAGCAGAAGGAAAATGGATCCACTTAAGGTGGGGAAATGAATTATCCCTTTGGGTGGTTCCAATTTTGTAGGAACAAGAAGCCCAAAGGGAGAAGCTCGGCTCTATCCTTGAGAACACACAACCATCTCTTTGCCACGAAGCTTCTCTATCTCGAAGCTTCACTTCCATTTTTAAAAAAATTTCCAGAAGAGGATCGGTGCAGGTATGATTCTCATTCCAGCGCCGATCGGCACTGCCCCAGACCAAAAAAGAGCAATCGACATGAACAAGACATGCAGAGGGCACGCCACTCCAGATAACCATGTTTTTAAGGAGCCGTGAACAGAGAACAAGGCAATGAATAAGACGCAGAAGGAACTTCTCTTGAACATATCAGTGACATGACTCCGAAGTTGGGAATTGTTTGACTCAAATGGAATTAGAGGTCATGTTAGCGAAATTGGTAATGGCATGAGAGGCAAAATAGATTTCCGAAACCCATGGAAGCAAAGTGACGAATATAGGATATCCCCAAACCGATATGAAACAAAGGATGTGTCATGTTCAAGAGCAACATACTGTCGACACAACTGATTAATACTTTCCATTTTCCCCCACCATTACCGGTGAGTACTGATGGGCCTCTAAATCAGACATAAAACAAGGCCCATCTAAACTTTCTTAGGCCCATATAACCTTCCTTGTGCACATAAAATATATATTAAATCTCTCCTTATACACTTAATAATGTTTTCTTATGCTTTAATATGTTCTTAGGAAGGTTTAAAGGTGATTTCATTTTTGTGCCTAATATTGGTTATTTTTGTAGAATATTGTGAGAATATTGGGAAGATTATGCAGATTTGGAGAAGGAGATAATTTAGGAACTTTATCCCTGCCACTGGAAGACCAAGATTGAAGAATAAATGAGCACAATTTCAGGAAATTATGGAGAAATATTGGAGAGATTCAAGGGGTTTGTCCACCCTCCTTAACTATCAAAGGCAAACAAGCAAACTGAGGACGAAGTGCACTCAATCTATGCTTTAATTGGAGTCAAAATGGACTCAATGACTATTTTCTAGGGAGTTGTTGGTATCTTCCCTATAGAATAGATAGAGCAGAGCTAGAGCTAGGAAGGGATTTGATTCCATTCAGAAATTTTTCTGAAAGCTATTAAGATTTTTATTATTGTACTCAGTGATTGAAATTTCAAAAATGTAATGAGGCTATTCTCTTCCTGAAATGAGAAGACAGACTCCTTTTTACTGATTTAGTTCCAAAGAGTTGGGCTCGTGGGTTAGGGCCCAACCCATGTGCCTCAGCTTCTCCGTCATTTTCATTCTTTTCTTTTTGTCATTTAGCTAGTTTTATTTTTGATATTTTCATTGTTGTAGATTTAATCTGCTTATCTGCATTGTAGAATAGTTGATGAACTCCATAAAACTGTGAGGCATCCTTCCCCTCTCATCTCTGTCGATAGAGCTCGAGGAGGGTAGACCTTCTCGCAGACCAAAAATGCTTTCTGTTTATGATTCACTGCTTCTCATATTAGAGTAGAGTGCAATAACAGTTTCATTCTTTCTTCCACTGTGTTATCATACATTTTGTCTATTTTTTGTGCATGAATCTGTAGGTTTGTTAGGAATCAATATTAAAGTTCTAGAGAAGTTCACCCTCTCCTTATCGCTTCATTTTCCATCTCTGTTTTCACGCTTCCAAACACCTTTGTTACGCTCTATTCCCTCCTTCTTTTATTGTAGATGTCACCCTTTTTATTCACAAAACGCTTGAAAAAACATTAAAAATTTGACCTCCACCCTTACTCCTAGAAAATCTCGCTCACCGTACTTTTCTCATCGCAAATCACAGATATCTTGCGTTCTTTGTTTATTCTCTCCCATTCCAAGCCCCGATTGCGATATTTCCTTCCGCCTTACCTTTGCCGCTTATCAGTAAAAAAGAACTTCATAAAAATTAGAACTTGATCCTTTTTCCTTCAAAGACTTACCGCAATCGCAAATCTCATTTCTCATTTGGTTCCCGTAATACTTACCGCTCATGTCTGCCGATTGCGATATTATTTATGTACTTCGCCACATCACCCGTCGCATTTCTCTCTCAAAAAACACTTTCGCTACTCTTTAGCTTTGCAGTCTTTCGATTTCGATATCGCATATCGCATCTCACACTTCCTTCACCCATCATAATCGTAAATCATGTCCCATCGCATTTCGCATTTTGATCCCACTCCCGAACAACACTTTCGTCGCTCCTCCAGCTTTGCGATATTGTGAATTGCGATATGGCATATCGCACTTCTATCCTCCCATTGCAATTCAGCCATTGCACTTTTCAAAGCCTCCCTCTCCAAAGTATTTTTGCGATATCATAAGGTTTAATGAATTATAAACCCCTATTTCCACCTCTAAGCCTTGTCACGTGTTAAGCCTTCCATTAGCATCTTTAGCCCTTTTTCCTCCAAACTGCAAGAAACACTTTTTCAAGTTTAGTTAGATCATGAATAGTTGCATGGTTAGAAGCATGGTAGCATGGTAGATAGATCATAGGATAAGTCGTGTGTTTAGCCATTTGGCTCATTAAGTGTGGTTAGAATTAGTTTCCTTTCCTGTCATTTCTTTTCAGAAATTTAATTTAGTTTCCTTTCTATCATTTTCTTTCTACAATTTATTTTATTTTCATTTAAGTGTGACAGACTTCACCGAGAAACTCTAGAAGTAGCACCATTTCATAGAGAATAAGAGGATGACATGAGTAGAATGCATCTGTTGTGTATATATAACTATCACCTCCAAGTTTGTACGAACCTCGGGTTGATAAAGTAAAGTAGGGCGGCAGGCCCTGGGAGTTGCAGCACTCTTGGTGCAATGCTCACCAAGTACCCCAATTATTTTTTAATACAAGCTTGAAGGGGATAGCATATGCTTGCCATATAATTTTTCCCTTCGGAAAAATCCATCCTAGTATATTTTACGAGCCTTAGGAAGGAGGAACTCAGTGTCAGCATGGTAACGGATCCAATGCCATTAAATTTTAATGAGCCCGGAAAAGGTGGAACTCAGCGCCTTTTCATGTTTAGAGAGTTTGAAAAGAGGCGAAAAGAAAACTCCAGATGGCCGTTTTCGTAAGTGGTCCCTCATACTCGAAAAGGTAGAAAACAAATTTGAGAGAATATCTTAGTCATGATTGACTAAGTTATTCCTTTTTCGTAAATAATTTATCCCAACCCAAAAAAGGGGTGAATGTATACTAGGTAAATGACATTTCGTGCACTTGAACAAGTTCAAAACGACAAGAAATTGGTTTTATTTTCACGTTTAGAGAGTCAGAAAAGAGCTGAAAAATGACTCCTCCTGGAGGAACGAGTGGTATAAAGGATAGCAATGAGTTCTAGTTATGGTGGAACTACTCAAAACATGATAAAAATCAAGAGGTTGGCTAACAAGACCACTCATTGCAGTGGTTCCTCGGGAATGGGTAAAACAATCAAGTGATGGTGTATGATCGACCGAGTAGATGGTGACAATGGAATGAGAAAAAATAAGGCTCATCTGGAAAAACAGGCTGATAAAAAGGCAATCACGAGAGGTAAAATGAGAATGGTTTCATTTTTACACAAGCTTGAAAACATGGAAAACTCTGCTTGAAAAATTCAGCATGCCCCCAACATGGTGACTCAATTCGAGGTACATGCCCCCCAAGCCTCAATGCATTCACCGGAGTAGACTGTTAGTTATTAATAGGTGGATGGAGTGAAGGTTTAGTTACAAGATTAAGTGAAAGACTCAAACTGAAGGGGAACTTGTTTCATTTTTTAACGAGGTTGACACAATAAAATAACTATCCTCCTGAGACCTTGTCTTGTTTTTTAAAGATATTGACACAAGAAATAATTTTCTCTGAATAGCTTGTTTCATTTTTAAGGAGCTTGACACAAGAAAATGAACTATGCTCCAAAGACCCGATCAAGACATATGAAAATTCATGGCTTCCAAGAGGTTCTCATATGATGGGAGAACAACATCTTAGAAATCGTGATCTAATGCCCCTGTTAGATGATACATGATGACACTATCACTGGATGAGGGCAATGAGAATGTGGTCACATAACTAACATGTGGCAGGGAAGACACCATCGGCAGGTAAGGACCAGCAAGGGACGATGGTAGACCAGATGTCACATCAAGACCAATCCAATGAAAATTGATCAATGGTCACAATCCGACCTTCATGTGGAAAACAAATCACGCAAAAGAGGGATGAGACAAGTGCCCCAATGACATAATTATAGTCATGCGCCAGGAGTAATTTAAAATCCAAGGGGCCTTGGACAAACATCACGTCTATATAGACAATCTTTCCTCCTAAAGAGATAGGAAGCTTTCAAAGTATCCCTAACGGTTGACTGGTTCCTTTGTTAAAAGCCAACATATTTTTAGTAACAGGCACAAGTGGTGGAGAACCGAAATATTTCCAGGCAGTTGATGACAGGATACTAACCGATGCGCCTTCATCTATAATCGTGCTTGGTACAACCATATTGCATGCATGTACAATGATATCAAAGGGCACGTAAGAAGGAAGAGGGTATCATGTGAATCGACTCCAGTCAAATTAAGCGACCAAACTACATGGAGGGGGTGCCATAGGAATAAGAGGATTATCCCCTTGTGTGACGGGAGTGGAAAGACCATCCTCTTGGACTTCTGGAACGAGAGTGGGAGGATCACTTTCTTGGATTGCGATGACGGGAATCGGAGGATCACCCTCCTGGATCATGGGAATGGGAGGATCTCCTTCCAGCCCTGAGGAAGCAGAGGAAACAAAGAGAACCTAACTGGGATGAGATCCACTCTCTACAGAAAAGACCTGATGAATTGTGGGGAAAATTAGGTCAACCTTTTTATCAACCGATGATTGGTCGGAAATGGACTCAGGATACTGACTTCCGAAGAGAGCATAATTGACTAGAGATAAATCTCGATCAGTCACTTGATCAAATGGCAGAGGACTCTGTTGGTATCTGTAACATTAGATTGGAAAATCAAAGACAAGGAAACATCGAACAATCTTTAGAGTTCAGGGATCTAATCCTCTGTTCTCGAGAGGGATCTCTCAAAATTTACTTGTTTGCAGGTTTATCTTGTTTGGTTTGAGTATTGGTTTTAGACTAGTAAGTAATTGCAAGTGTTTG